>DF243774.1:16198-34115 GCA_000507305.1 Breviolum minutum Mf 1.05b.01 | reverse complement strand
TAATTATAGTAGTAGGTATATATATATATATATATATTATATATATATATATATATACGCAATCAAAAGTCACCCCAAACATTTTTTTTGGGGGGAAAGGTTGATCATCATTGAACTTCTCAGACTTCGCCACCATGCCAAGTCACTGATTTGCCATAGGATGGATAGGTAGCACACCCCTCAGCCGTCGAAGAAGGATGGATCAATTCAAGACGACCATTTTCGGAGCCCAAATCCCTGGAAAAAATCCAAAAAGAAAAAACACGGGGTCGAAAAAATGTCCTGTGCGTGAAAAATTTGGTTGCTAATATGTGGGTGAAAATGTTCGAATCCACACTTTTGTTCAACAAAGAAATACTTCAACTTCTTGGTGAAACAAACCAACTTCAAACCCATGAACTTCCTGCAACTACAGGGAATGGGACGCACCTGGGATGTATCCGGTAACCGCCTGCGGGTTCCAGTAAAGTCCAACCACAAAGCCACCTCAACCATCAATGTTGTAAACTAAACTATCACAGGGGTCTATTCGTTGATACTTTACCCTACCGGAAACTAACAAATCGCCCCTCAAAATGGATGCTGTTAGTTTCAGGAAAAAAAACGATTGAATTGTTTGAAGTTATTCTCTGGTAAACAAAGATAGCTGGCTAGATTGAACTTTTTCCAACGAACAATACACCAAAAGCCAGTCATTGATAGACTTTCCTGGCGCTTCCATGCTTAACTACCAGCAAATTAAAAGGATGAGGCTGCAAATTTCCAAGTAGCGATACTCCTGCAAAAGCAAAAAAACAAACAAGTTGAACCAAAAAAATCAGGCCGGTTAAAAAGAGAAATCATCTTCCAAACATCCAATATCTTTTTTCGAGTTCCACGCTAGTGTTTTGGTAGGAAGGACTGCAGTAGGCACATCTTTATGATCGCTTCCCCCAATTTTCAGTGTGGTGGGAGGCCCCTCTCCAATGCACCGAATTGCCAATGGCGGTTTGTAAGCATGCACTTGCGCCACTTCCAGAATTTGAGCATCCCATTCGTCAAGTATATACATCCAAAAACATCAAACGTCGGTAAGCTGCCCTAGGTGCCCTACTTGCTATCTTTCAAGCAGTAACCAAGAAATATCCCCAGTCATTCACTCAAAGCAACCCCAATTCAAACCTATGGATCTTTCTCAAACAAAAATCCACTCACGGAAGTTCCTTCCAACGATCTCTCACCGCGCCAAGGAACATCATAAAACCTGTCGTCACAAATTGCGTCAGGAGTTCATAGGGGCTCAAGAACACCTGGTTTCTGAAACCTCGTTTTACAAACATACACCCCCAGGAAAAATAAAGTTTGTCAGAAGCAACTGAAAGGACCTTGAAAGAAGTCCCATCTGAGAAACTTGTCTTTCTTTTGAATAACCATACCTTTCAGGTGACAAGCTATTAACAGATTATTAACCTATAAACGAATCATGGCTGGGAAACAATCACCAATTTAGATGGGCTTTACCAAATGTCGTATATACTTAAAATATGTTTATGTTACCCATCATCCTTTTGGATTTTGTGATATCATTTACTTAATGTCTGTGACTTTTGGGAAAGTACCAAATATCAGCTTACACACTGCACATTTAGTACTCCTTTACCATCATTTCCGTCACATGTCCAAGACCGCACCCCTGACACTGCCAAACTCAATGCAGCTTTTTCCAACCGTCCAATCTCGCAGTCCACCTTTTTGGACGAACACCATTTGTCAACATTTTTTCGCATCAGTCTTCCAATGTCCTTGCCTTTCCCACCCACCCTTGCGGAGTTTGGTGGATTTTTTGTTGTGGGTAGAAATCGCATCTTTTTGCGTTTGGAACACACCGAGGCGAAGCAGCAGCAGGCCGCCCATATCTCCATCTCGAGTCGCTGGCGTTTCAGCTGCGACGTTTCGTAGGAAACATAACCACCAAGCGCTGTCATCGTTGTTGTATTCTGAGGAGGAACCTGTGGTGACAAACAAACGATCCCATTGAAGTTGCAGAGGTGGAAAAATTTGGTACAAACCTTTTTTTTCCTGCTGAAAATGAAGAGATCGTGGATGGATCGTTAGAACTTATATATATAAATCTATATATGCGTGTATTTATATACATATATATAAAAGTAAATTATATGCAGATGTGTGTGTATATACTTGATTACTTGTATATTTGACTTGACTATTCCCAAAATGTTCCACTTCAATTTCCAGTGCATACTTGCACTTGGAATTTAAGGAGTGCAACTATGTACATGTTCAGTTAGTCAGTTGTATCTATCTTACAAGTCTATAGCTCAAAAACTGAAACTGAATCATTAGGACTAGCCTTTCTGGCCTTTCTTCCCCAACAAAACATACCAACATCCATCAAAATTGGAGATTTTGCCACGTCTCTCGAATCGAACATGCTTTATTTTCAAACCGTCACTCTCTCATATGTCAATTGGTGTTTTAGCCAGTTGGTGGTTGAGTCTACTCCAAGAATCCCCCCATGAATTACTAGAGGATCTGCTAACCATCAAGTAAGCACTGGTTGAGAGAGGTGTTTCCCCATTAAATTACATTGGAGTTCTTCCGACTTTCAGAGAGCTGACTGGCAAAAAGTCCCACCGAAATGTCCGAATTTTCATGAGCAATTTGACTTCTTCGAGCAAGAGGTGCAAAAGAGCAATAGTCATTAGTAGAGTTATAACCCTACTTCTCTAGTTGATGGTTGAACCAACCCATCTGAAAAATATGCTTGTCAAAATGGATCATCTCCCCACAAATCCAGGTGAAAATACGAAACCACCTCTTAGACTCTTAGATAAGGTATCCCCCCAAAATGACCATGACAACCCCTTGTTTTAAAGAGGCGCCCAGTTATAACCCTAGTTATAGCTGGTTATCCAGGGCCCAAGCGACCTTAAGGGCCCTCAGTCTTTGGACACCTTCACCTCACTCGGCCGTCCCTGAGGAGAAACGAGACAAAATCGAAACGGATGGAGAAAATTCATGGGAAAAGGCAAGGGAAATGCACATGAAAAGTACGGAAAATATACATATGTCGTCATATATGGATGATGATGATGATGATGATGATGATGATGATGACGACGATGATGACGATGAAGATGACGATGAGGACGACGATGATGATGATGACAATGATGTGATCACACATCAACTCGCAATAAAACGTCATGTTTTTTGGGGGGGAATTGGTATGGTTGTTAATTCTCAACACAGGAAACATGTCACAGTCGAGAATGTTGAGCTTCAACTCTTTCCAAAGGATTCCCACCAGTCACTCTCCTTCACCTCCCAAATTTCCCACAAAAAACTCCCAGGTAAAACTCCCACGTGGTAAAACGCCTGCATCATGGTGTAGACACACCGTCGCACACGTTCTTTAGCACATTTGGCCACGCACACCACAAGCAACAAGCTCGAAAACAATGCCACGGCCATCACAACAATAGCACTTCGGAAAAAAAAAAAAACGACAACGACCTCAACAAATCCAAATCCGTTGGAGATCCGGAATGGGTTTTTTTGCCAAAAATCTGCTGTTTTTTGCAGATTTCTTTTGGCTTTTTGATGCTTCAACTCGAGCCACAAAGCGCTTTTGTATGTATTTTACTCCCAGCAGATGGAAGGATTCACATCATTTGTTCCTCCAGGGCTGAAAAATCATAACCACCACCATGATGGCGACTAACGGATGGTTTGGAACTAAACATAATACTTACCAGTTTTAAAGGAAGTACTGTAAATCTGTGGGTCACCTGTTCCACTTTTCAGTTTTGCCAAAAAATGATGGTGTTGGAAACCCCCCCGGAATCTCGCTGGTAAAAAACGACCGGCATTTCTTCCATGGAACTGAAATAACTAGTTTTTTGGTCGGTGAAATTCCAAGGTATCCACCCGAAAAAACTAACATGACATCGTCCCCAAAAAAAAAGAAAAAGGAAATGTTCCAAAAAGAATGGCCGGATCGTCTTCCAGTCCCATTTTCAGTTTCAGCTGAGCTGGATGAAAAAAAAACTCTTACAGTGTTCCATTTGTGGTTGTTTCATAGGCATCATCATTTCATGGGTTTATTTGAATCCCCACCAGGTGGGTAGGATTTCATCCCCTATATACCCTAAACAACCACAGGCCCTTTTTTTCATTGCTCACACGTTCTCGCTGTTAGTTTCAGTGAGGGACTCACCCTGCAGATCACCCAATCACTGGTGGCACCTGGCATAAAGGCAGGAACCATCCCGGTGGCACCGTCCGTCGGGGTTCTGCGCTTCTGCTTCTCCTTGTGTTCAACCCACATGAACCGCATGAATCTAAAAAATGCTGTTTGGGAGATGTGGAAAAATCCCATTTTTCACTATCTGCCTGTAGATGTGTTTCGATCTAGTGACTGGGGTTCTTTTTTCATAGATGTCCTAGAAGTGAAAAGAAGTCTCTCAGTAGGGTCAAATCTCCACAGTTGCACTTACCCCCCCCAAGAAAAGTTTAACGTGGAACCTGAAAATGATGGTTTCCAAAAGGAATCTCCTTTTCCAAGGTATTTTCAGGTTCTATGTTAATCTTTCGGGGTGTAGGAAAGGTTGGTACAGTACTTCCTTTCAACCAAAACAACGGCAATTTGGAGCGGATGAAATCATCTCCCAAACATCCAGCCAGAAGAGGCCCAGCCCATCTTGGCAAATTCACAGCCGAAAAACTAGCATCTAAAATTGATGGTTTCCACGGACCCCGTCACCAGCTTTAAGTGAAGTGATAGCTTCTATTATCATAACCTTCTAACCCCAGTTACCCATGTATAAGGCCATTTATAGGGGTCATAACCCAATTTATGACTGGTAGGGGCCCACCTTGCAATGGGAATCTCCCTTTGGAAGGGGTCCATTTTCAGGGGCCCATGTTGGCTTTCGATTGTGTATCAATCATTCATCATGAGGCTGAACATCACTCATATCCCACGAAAAGCAACCTTATCACATTCCATTTGACCGGTAATAGGAATTCTTGCTATAACAAAGGTTAGGTACTCGAACCCCTAACCCACACGGTTACAGGGTTTTCCTTGCTCGTCAGTTGACCAACCAGTTTCATAGGCTGGCTCTTCACCAACTATAATATTATCATGGCTAGTCAACCTACCCCCCCCTTAAGGTACTTTCCCCAGAAATACGGGTTTAATAAGGCCTTACTAAGGGAAACCAATGGTTGATAAGCCCTTAGTAAGGCCTTATTTTTGGGGGGTACGTTAGGGGGGAGTAGGTTGACCAGTCATGATATAAGTATTAATAGTCTCCCTTCTCACTATACTTGTTATCTAGTGCTTGTGTTGCAGGTAGGAAAATGGGTGGCGATGTTTTGACCCCTCTTGTAGGGACTTTTTTTCGTCTATGTCGAATCATACAAACAAGACATGTTATGGGGGGATCTAACGGGCCCACACCCTCCAATTGGCCCCCAAGAGATAAGGCCTTACAAAAAATCGTTTACCACCATGATGCATAATTTTCTAGCATGATTTTTTCCGTTAGGGGGTGAGAGGTGAGAGTGGTAAGTATTGTGGATCTGTTGTGGTGAACTTCCATGATACAGCTGTTGCGGTGATCTCGGGTCCCACATTGGGGATGAACCAATTGAAGCAAAAAAGACATAGCAGGTGAAGAAAACCCAGGAGGAAAAAATTAAAAAAAATGCGCAAATTGATTTGAAAGCTCAAGTGTGTCTCCGGCGCAACTCTGCAATCCCAACTCCTTATATACTGTGGATGAAAAAATCGATTTATTTCATACACCTGAGAATCCTTCACAGAGTGTTGATACAGTACATATGCAGGTCCTGATTGTGTATCAAAATCCTGTAAATAATTCTACCAACCTGCTTATATAGCCGAAATTTCTCACCATCAATACCTGTCCTCACGATGCTTTCCCATGTTTCCATGAGCTCACCGTCAAGCCATGGGGGAAGCAAAGGAGCAATCACACCAAAATGTGCAGTACTCCAAAGCCCAGGCAGAATAATTTTTTTGCTGGAAAAACTATGGTCATGTGTTTTTTTTGATATATTTTTCACAAGTCTGGAAGAACATGCCTTAAAAATTTGGACAAAAAAGGAAAAAACTGTGGTGTTTTTTATGGCTTGCCTGATTTTTTACACTTGGAAAAGACCAAAGGTTTGTGCTGAACAAAATCTCTTTATCCAGGTATGATTTCAGCGGAAACTCAACCTATGTGGATGTGAAGGAATGACCACTGCGATTACTAGCCTGCTGAGTTTTGACCTTGGTCCGGGAAAAAAAAAATAGATCTTATGATATTTATATGTATATATATCTATATATATTGCTAAAAGGATATCTAAGCCCAATTTCCACTGTAGTATTATTGGTATATTTTTGTTGGATAGGATTCAATAAGAAGAGCAACATCAAAACGTGTTGTCGATGTATCTACATGATTCTACATGTATGTTTCTATTGGAAAATGGGAAACATCAAACAACTTGTTGTGAGTTTCCATTGGAAAAAAAACCTGAAAGCACATTGTTTACTAATACACCCCTTATACCAAGTCGAACTCTTGGTGTCCTGCTTCCTGTGTCAAGTTCATTGAATTTGCAGATTTGAGCCACTCAACAAGCTGAAAACTGGATCCGGTTAAAAAAGCAGTCTGTTCGACCTACTACGCGTAGCATGATGCCAAACAATAGAATTCACATGGCAGTCAGGTTCATGTTGCTACAAAGTATAGCTCCTCTCCACTCATCATTACCCAACAAAAAGGCAAATTATCTCAACAGCTTCCAAATCGTCCTACTGTTGATGGAATAAATCCTGCTAACCAGTTGATATGGTAAATATCAGGGTTTTTATACATCCAGGCGGTTAGCCGGATTTCTTCCATCAACAGTCGGTTAGTTTGCAAGGTTGCTGGACTTCCTCACAGCGCACCAAAAAAAACCTTGGTTTAAAGGGCTAATTACTTCTCAGCTCCGAAAAAATATGGATCGCCACTCAGCAAATTCACCCATGGGTTTTTTGTGGGGTCTAATTTAATGATCTAATGTATATAAACCATTAAATGATCTGAATCAGTTCTGTTTCTGGTGTTTTTCCTGGCCGTATTTTTTTTCGTGTTTTTCTTGTGAGGGCGGAACACAACCCCAACCCCAAAAAAAATCCAACTGGGTCGTCATCACTGCCGTTGAACTTCACGCATCTCTCGCCGCATGATGTCCAAATCCTCCTGGAAGGTCCGAACCGACGACCGCCGGTTCGAAACGTCCATCAAGTCCCAAACGGGAAATGGGAAATCCCCCCGAAAAAGAAAAAAAAACATGGGGTACGCCAGTTGAAGGATGATATTTAAGTCACTTTTGTTTCCTAAGAAGGGAACCACCTTGGAACCAATCCTCCATTCAATAGCTTCAAAGCCCAACAAAAAAAAGTGGCAAGGCAACAGCCTCACTGCCTGAATGATGGGCTCATGGGGGGCTGGATATCCAGAACAGCAGTACAATAAAAGCAGGGAGACAAAAGATCATCAACAGCATTCAACAACAAGTAAAGTGGGGATCCCCTTGTTTTGGGCAAGGGCTGCCAGGCATAAACTTTTGATTCCGAAAAATCTTAGCAAATTGTGACAGCACGGTTTTTGCTGGCGAAAGCCGTTGGATTTTTTGATTTTTTGGGGTATAGCCATAGCAAAAGGAGATGAGGCATTTTTCGGCTTAAAGAGGTGAAAGTGATCATCGGGGATACCGGGATTGGTTGTACCCCCGTTTTGTCGATTCCAGAACTAAGAACAACACGACAACTGATTTCACAATGTTGTCTTCACAAAAAAACTGATGATTTGATACTAATCTGACTGTTACTGAAAATTTCTTACCATCGACATAGGATGTGTTATCGTAGGAAATGTGTCGGAAATTTCCCCTCACCTCCTGGTGACTTCTCAAGAGGGCTCCGTGACCGTAGGGTCGTAAAGGATTTTGAATTTAGCGGTTATCAACCAACACCGGACAGCTTTAGTGAACGCCTTTTTCTTGAGCCAAAGTACGCACGATAGGGCGAACCATGTCCTACCTAAAACAACACCCCCCCGCCGCCCGAAGGATCCTCCGGAGGCAGGAAGCGCAACGGCCTAAGTAGCACAAGGACGAAAAACTGCACCCTAAATGAACTGCATGCAAGTGCAAGTAATTGAAAAACATGACTAACTAAACAACGACGTATGCATTCGGCAGCGATCATTTTCCTCGATGTAGGTGGCGAGCGCAATGAAACTCTATGACCAAGCTCAGGCTGCAAACTGGGCCAGGCTGAAGAATCTGCGTGATGAGCAATGGCAGCTTCATGGGTGACATCAATTGCGTGATCCAACTGGCGATTAGGGAAGGGTATAAACACCAGACGGGCTTTAACCTCAGAGTGACAACGTGCAGAGTAGGATTCTACCTGATTTCGTTGAAATCGACATTTCGCTGCAGGTTATGCTGATGCAAATTTTTCTGGCACATAACATTCATCGGATTACCATGCGGCATACCCTCCCGGGATGCTTCAATGCCGTACATAACCGTAGACTGCTGGCCTGCACTGGCGTTTTCGCCAATGTCTAAGCTCAACAGGTCATGCGACGAATGTCCGCTTCGCGATCGAGGTGTATCGGTTGGACCGCTTTTTGTAATGGGAACAGGAACGTTCGAGATCGGTAAGTGGCCAGGGTCTGCCATGGCTACAACAGTGCAATGGAGGAAACCTACCCTACTCCACTTGCGGAAGTCGCAAAAGTGCGGCCAACTGACCGACTAGAGAAGAAATTCGGATACGGCGGCTGATAACCTGAATTTAGTGGTTATCAACCAACACCGGACAGCTTTAGTGAACGCCTTTTTCTTGAGCCAAAGTACGCACGATAGGGTGAACCATGTCCTACCTAAAACAACACCCCCCCGCCGCCCGAAGGATCCTCCGGAGGCAGGAAGCGCAACGGCCTAAGTAGCACAACGACGAAAAACTGCACCATAAATGAACTGCATGCAAGTGCAAGTAATTGTAAAACGTGACTAACTAAACAACGACGTATGCATTCGGCAGCGATCATTTTCCTCGATGTAGGTGGCGAGCGCAATGAAACTCTACGACCAAGCTCCCGCTCTGGCTTTTATGGGACGATACTATCCCCGCACCATAGCGTAGCATGATCAATGCAGGTGCAACGCAAAGTTTTGTAATAGAAAGCACCCGAACAACAATCACTTCGTAAAATAATCTGTTGATTTATGAACGGTAGCTTTCAACCTTTCATTCTTGCAAATCACTTATCCTACAACGATCAACCAATAGACAGTCGACTCTCCGATCAATGACATGTGGCCAAGCTTCCGCTATGGCTGCGAGGCAACTACACACCCCAGATTGCCACAGCTTTCAGCCGTCCAATTCTGAATTGCAAAAGAGAATGCCGTGCCACTTCAACAATCATCTCAAAACAAGTCGCAACACAGAAGAACTTGATTAGTGATACGGATATTAGGGATAGGAATAAAATCTTTGGAGCAATTGATAATGGATGCCCTGATCCATTCATAATCGAAGTAGGCAATGTCTCTACCAGCAATACTCACCAAGCCTGGTACTCGACTCTTCCGTCGCGGTACGTGATCTTGGTGTAACCTTTGGAACCAAACCGCCATGGCTAGAAGAGGATGGACCCTTGTAACCCTTGTTGGCTGACTGTCCGGGTAGCGTCTCTGCTACTGTTGATGCTGGTAACTCCAATGCCATTGGTGCCTGGACTGTGAACTTTGCCAATAGGCCCAATAGGGTTGATTAGTTCCTCCATACCCTCAGAATCTTTTCCATAGGGGCTGCGACCACCTTGGTGTTTGCTTTTGCCTTTTCCTTTTCCTTCTGCAACCATTGATCTCTTTTTGGGTCTAACTCACGGTTTTGCGCTGAAAGGCAAATTCCCACTGGTCCTTCGCAAAATTCGTGAGGTCAGCATGAGTCAATTCCGGAGTGAGATCCACAATCATGTTGATTAATTCACTCCAACCATACACAATCGGCGAAGTTCCCCTCTCGCATTGATGATCGTTCCAGCGTACACTGCAAACTGGGCCAGGTTGAAGAATCTGCCGTGGTGAGCAACCAACTGGCGATTAGGGAAGGGTATAAACACCAGACGGGCTTTAACCTCAGAGTGACAACGTGCAGAGTAGGATTCTACCTGATTTCGTTGAATTCGACATTTTGCTGCAGGTTATGCTGATGCAAATTTTTCTGGCACATAACATTCATCGTATTACCTGAGGCATACCCTCCCGGGATGCTTCAATGCCATACATAACCGTAGACTGCTGGCCTGCACTGGCGTTTTCGCCAATGTCTAAGCTCAACAGGTCATGTGACGAATGTCCGCTTCGCGATCGAGGTGTATCGTTTGGACTGCTTTTTGTAATGGGAACAGGAACGTTCGAGATCGGTAAGTGGCCAGGGTCTGCCATGGCTACAACAGTGCAATGGAGGAAACCTACCCTACTCCACTTGCGGAAGTCGCGAAAGTGCGGCCAACTGACCGACTAGAGAAGAAATTCGGATACGGCGGCTGATAACCTGAATTTAGTGGTTATCAACCAACACCGGACAGCTTTAGTGAACGCCTTTTTCTTGAGCCAAAGTACGCACGATGATAGGTAAGGGTGAACCATGTCCTACCTATAAACAACAGATTTTAATTTCGGCATTATAAAGGAATCATTCTACATAAGCCAGAGTCTAAACTCCTTATGTTGGGGATGGTCTAAGGAATGCTTACAATAGGTATATTATACATATACCGTATACCGCTACCATGGCGTTACTAAAGCATGGGAGTTGCAGCTTTGAGGTCGTCCTTGCTCTTGAAGATGGAGACACCTTCATTGCTTTCGTAGGTCGCTAGCGCCCTTGGCCCGCAAACATCATTCAAGCCTTCTTGAAAAAACACTGAAAATCTTGGGTAGTGAAATAGACGACAAAAACTCCCGTGCTTTCATTTGCACCTGCGTTTGGTGAGACACTGATGTATCCTCCACCTTTTGACTTTCAAATACATTCAACTAGGAATGTTTTCGTACAGCAGGGTTGGCATAGCCATAAAGACTTTTGGTGCTAGCACTCCAATGACTCAAGAACAAAAGGACAGCTCGACGCTCAGTTTGTGACTCGTGGGTAATGAGCCCAACGCTTTGATTCAATGGTGTCTAGAAGGGAAGCTGCTGCTGCTGCTGCTGCTGCTGCTTCAGCGGATGATCAGCTGGGCGCTATGGTGGCAGCTCACCAGAGCACTGAAGATGCTAGAGCTGCAGAGTTGACGGGAGATCGAGAGTCACGTGAACCTCGAGCTGTGGAGAATAGATCGACCAGCGAAGGCGGTGATCTTCTTAGAGGATTGATCCCAGCTTCTGGTGCGCTGGAAGGTGGTGTGGGTTTGGGAGTCAGAAGTGTAAGAGTACAAGAGTCTCGTGAGGAAGGTCGAGAAAAAGATCTTCGTGGTGAGCCGAGAGTGGTGAGATCGTCGATGACCACCGGTCAAGCTATACCAATGAAGGTGTCTTCGCCCATGCGGGGATACCAGAGTGGAAGGTGGGGCTCGACAGAGGCAAGAAAATGTTGGGCTTCTCACCAGTGTTGGGGTCGAAGGCGAACAGTTAGGAAGTTGGGGAAACATCCCTATGAATCCTTTTTGGAGCCCAGAAAGAAAGGCAATGGAGAGGTTGGCATTTTGGGGAATTCAACCTAGGTGGTATATGGTTTCTAGAGGGGAAACCCCACAAGGTGGGGTGGAGTTGAGATGGAACCGGTGGAGTTGTTTCGGCTTCGGTTTCTTCGGGATGCTGAGGAAAGATTTAGGGTAGGAGTCCTTAACATGTCACAAGGCTTTCATCCCCGGCTTCTTTTGCATCTGTTTAGGAGGATGGCTGTGGGGATGTCGGTTAGATAGGGAAGCGACGGCCCTTGAGTTTGGGGATTGGTTGAGCATTGTGGATTCTAACATGGGTGACGTTTCCCATAGCTCTAACATTTGAGAAGCGCTACAAAGAGTGGTTGGTTTTGGGACCGGCGGAGCGACGACGAATTCGCCCTCAACTTGATCCGAAAACCAACTTATGGCCCCCGTACTGAGAGAAGGGCACTGTCCATGTTACTTCACTTTCCCCTGATCAAGTTTTGTTCAAATTGTACTCTACTTTCCAACCTGGTGGGGCGTCTGAGAGAACTCTACTCTTGCAAGTCATTGCCAACAGCAAGTTTGGAGATTCGGTTCGAGAGCTGCTTGGCTGGGTAAGGATGTGGTGCCGTTTTGTGGGACATGCTGAGGAACTTGGCGTGACATTGCCCGATCCTTTAGTACTAGTGGGAGTTTTTGTAAAGGGCGTCGGAACGGTTGAGTCAAAAATCCCCCCAGGTTGCTTATCAGCTGAACATGATTAGGGAACAACTTGGTCTAGATCAGCAACCCACCTTGTCCGCAGTTTTGTCGGATGCTGAACACTTGCAAGCGGAGGCGGAGATATGTTGAAAACAGGGTCGGCAGGATCTGAAGTGGTAGGACCTAACCCCAAAAATCCAAATAAGGCTTCAGTGAAATACGGGATTGCCCTGATGCTAAAAGAAAAGTGGCTAGGGTCAAACCGGAAAAAGGGAATGGGTTAATAAGCCAAATGATTTTTTTTGGTTCATGATGGGGTGAAGAATGATTCCGCAAGTAACCCTGGTGATCCAGAAAAACCTACAGAAACGGAGACTGAGTCTTTTTCGGCTGCTTTTTGGGTGTGGGAACTCCCCCAGTTCATCAGTCTGTACTTGGTGATCTTAATTTGGGTAATGGCTACCGTACTTTCAGGTAGTGAAAAGGAGGAAACAGGGTTGGAATTTGGAAACTGCGTCGATTCCTTTGTAGGAATTGTTGGTGCCGAGTCAAATCGAGCCACGAAAAAAACCCTCTAAGTCTCAATTATTTTTTTAATAGGGATCCGGGATCCTTATAATGGTTTATTAATTATAATCCCACATAACCACATAACTGGGTAGTATAATCCCCTATGTACCCTAAACAACCAGGTTTTGCTCATGGCTCAATTGAACATCAACAATCAAAGCTTAAGAAAATCACCCAAAAAGACGCCCTGGTAGAAGGGGTACATCAACAGCCCTGATAAACAGCCATGATCACAACCGGGGAGCGGTTGTTGGTCAGCTGCAGACCCCATAAAAACGGTACCCTCCAGAAAACTCAAAAATGACCCTTGTCTTGAAGAAGACATAGATCTAAATTCATGGTCATAGTCCATTTTCCTTGTGAAACAGGGAGTGTTTTTTGTCTGGTTCTATGTACAACACTTCGGGGGCTCATTCTTCGTTCTCGAAGATCCCATCCAACTGCTCGTCCAATTCATCATGACGAAGAGGAGATGGCATGAAAATCAGAACCTGCGGAAATCGTCATCTCCAACCATTTTGAAAATGGCCAAGCAGGTTTTTGGGTGCTTTTTTTGCTGCATTCTGGTTATCCACTCTACTCAGCCACAATGCGTTACCTGAACACTGTGGCAGAAAGGAGCCGCAGCCTATGCAAAGCTCCATTCAAGATGATTCCTATGGTCCTGTGCCGACGCCTGTTCATCAAACTGTGCCCCGCCATAATCTGCATCACCCCAAGTAACAATGGATTGATCAGCCAGAATTGCAGCAAATGCAAAACCTGTGGCCTGAATCTGCTCCACACCCCTNCTGAGCTGATGTTGAACGGCTGAACTGTCACCGCCAAAGTGCTCGGAACCCCAGGTCACGACGGACCCATCTGCCAGAAGTGCAGCAAATGCAAAACCTGTGGCTTGAATCTGCTGCACACCCCTGAGCTGATCTCGAACGGCCGCACTGTCACCGCCACGGTCTGCATCACCCCAGGTAACGATTGCGCTATCTCCGTGACACCACAAGGCAAAGGCCCTTTCTGTTGCTGCCAGTTGTGGTTGAAGTACCAGAGCTGTAAGGCACTCTCCATCCTCTATCTCTGCTTCTTCTAAGGTTTCGTCAGGATCGACTAGGACTCGATTCTTGGCAGTGATAAGTCTAAGGAATTTTCGCCCAAAGGCTCCTTGGGCCGTTGTCCTTAATTCTTGAACCGTTGAAGAAGGCAGAAGTGACAGGAGTTCAGCATGCCCATTTGGCAAAGCGGCATGAACTTGAAACATCTTTTCTGCGGGAAAGATTCGATGTGGCCAAGCGGCGTTGTTGGCGTGAATCAACAGGCTGGCATCCCTGTCAAACAACGACGTGTGACTTACCGAAATAAATATCCTCAATTTTCCATCACACAAATTAGGGGTTTGTATACTCAACTTTAACATAGAGAATTCACTTGAAATGATCTGGACATTCCAAGTCTTAGTAAAGTGTAGATGATAAACGGTGATTCAAAGTGGCCTTGTTATCCCCTAGTTGGAGGTCACGATTCACCCCTTAAAAGGTCACGTTTTCACCGTCCCCAAAAAGGTCACTTAATGAATCACCTGGGCCTATCGTTTCCTCTCGAAAAAACCACGTTTTTTTGCTACGACAAACCATCGAACTGGGCAGATTAGTATAATTCCTAAACCTGAATTAAGGGGCTTTTGGGGGGATTCCCCCACTAAAGCACCATTTAAGGTGACCTCGGCTGAGGTCGTTGTAATTTGCCCAGATCGAAACCATCATCTTGCCGAGCTTCCCTGACGTGTGATTCTCATGGCCTTCGCCTCGGTTGAGGTAGAGGAAGAGGTTGACACCGGAGATCTGTATGAAAATTTCAGAGAAAACTACCTTAACCTCTGGTAAACTAACATGGCAATGGAATATACCCCATGTTTTAAAGACCCCAAGTAATTAATTAGGGGTGAAAATTAAAGAAATATTTGAAAGCACCACCTAGATACATTCCGAAAATCCATATAAAACAAAACACGAGGAAATACAGTACATGTGGTTTTTGAACTGGTGGATTTTCCCGCCAGTTACTGTTACTTTTGAGGGGGAAATATTCTTTTCTCCAATATTAACAACTTCTCTTACAGAACTCTACATGGTTTCCCCATATGAAAAAATTGCTTTCTAGGGGAGAAACAACTCTTCCCCCCCCCCCCACCCTCATTTTCTCGTTGGTCACGTCTTTAAGAAACCGCACAGGGCTTGTGACTTTCAGCTTTCCTCGCCAACGGCTGCGATGGAAATTTTGGGATCCGGCCCCATGACTTGAAGTCTGTTTGGGCTCCAGTTTCTAATCCAAAAAAGATCTAGATTTTCACCATCACCAGAGGTATGCCCACTTTTTCCACTATTGATACACTGAGTTGATTGGAGAAAAATCTCCCACTTAACCAGAGGTATGACCTTTTTTAAAAGCAAAAACACCAGCTTTCTGCATGTGAAATACGGAAACGTTTCAACAAAAATCAGAGATCTTCAAGATGGACAATTCATCCGTTAAAGGGCCAGTTTGAGATGGTGCCAAAGGACAGCGATTCCTGGAATTTACCATATATTTACCATATGAGCCACGAAAATAAACTCTTACTTTCCATTTGAATCCTGGTTGTTTGATAGGGATCCTTGTAGTGGTTTATCTTATTTCCCATATAACTGTGTAGTGTATACCCTGAACAACTAGGGGCCCTTTTTTCATTGCTTATATCAGCTCCTGCTGGATGAATGAATTATCCAGCAGTCAATTCACACACCGTCCCAATCCAAGAATCACCGATGTCAACATGATGCTTCAGAAATTCGGAACGATCACCATCGTTTGGTTTAAGGAAAAAACTCGGAAATTCGATCGATGCTTAGAAAAAGGAAGAAAAAACGACAAAAAAGACTACTACTCCCTGAACTTTTGTAAGAAATCTTCTGGAACTGACTCTGCTGAGCTTGTGGTCTTTATTGTGAGTGTGTCTCAAAAAAAAAAATCAACTGAGCAACGTGAACCAAACCCTTAATGACGGGAATCTTATTTCATGGCCTAATATAATCCCCAAAATAACTGTCCCCCCTTTATAACCTAACTCTTATTTCATGGCCTAATATGATCCCAAAATAACTGGCCAGTATAACCTCCTATCAAACCTAACCTTTTAAAGTTTTGAATCACTGCTCAACCCACCACCGTCGCCTTTGCGCTTGCAGTCGCTCTAAGCGAAGAAAAGCCGCCTGCATGCTGCATGGCAAAGGGGAGGCGGCAAAAAAAACCCATGACTGGAACAGATCCTCAAAAACAAACATCTGTTCAGGGGGAAAGAAACGTACACCCTGAAAATGAACATTTAGAACCTAAAAATCACCCAGTTGCAAAGAAAGTCATCTTTCAAACTTCAATTAGTGTGTGCCATGTCAATTTTCCAGGGTGTATTCACAATAGGCTTTATTCCCAGTTGTTGAATCTACCTCTCAGGGCCTCATGTTCAGGAGTTTTATTTTAAATGGAGTGAAATGGGGCCCCTATAAATGGCCGAAAATAAATGGGTTTCACCCCAAAACCTCTACTTAGAGGGGCCCTTATAAACGCCATTTACGGCACCTTTAGCTCAAATGGTTGCAGGTGCCAATTGGCTACAACCCATGGGACCAAATGGACCGATTCCACGAAAAACTGCGTGGATGGTCTTCTTCGATTGTTCCTGTACATACCGCTTCCAAGGGTTGATTTTTGGGTTCCACGGGTTGATTTTTGGGTTTTTCGGTTTTGCAAAAGGAAGTTTTCGAAACAGGGGGGTGCTCAACGTCTTTTGGTTTGTTGTCCCAAAATTATGGGTTGTTGGTTGACTTTGTGAGAAGCAAGATTCCCCAAGAGTGCAAAAAACACAGCACTTGGTAGATTCCAACAGAAAATGGTGGGGTAAAACCCTCATACAGAGCTATGGTTCGTGGGGGGGTTTAAGCCTGGTTTCCTTCACATCTTGATCGCCTCCTGAAACCTGAAAAATTCCACAAAGTTGTTTTAATTGGATGATGAATTTCAAATCTTTACATGAAAAATGGATGGTTGGAAATCAAATCACCAAACATCCATGCATCCATGAAATAAACTGCTTTTTGTTTGGACTTTTTAGGCTGTTTTTTGGTAAAAAACCAGCGCCAGAAAAGGATACAAGTGGCCGTTTCGATTCGATGTGAACATCTCAAGCAACACAAAAAATATCCACCTTGGATCCTTGGAACTTCCTCATTTTTGACAGTTAGGAAAAGGCAGGAAAAGGTGATGAGATTTTTTGGGGGATCGGGATGATATTTGATAGACTTCTATGCTGCAGTGTGGTTCTAGACTTGTGAAATTTGGTTGGATTTGGTCAGGTCGAAGATTGAAATATATATACCTTTGGGTTGTTGTGTTCCCAGTAATAAGTGGCAAATATAAAGCCTTATTAAGGGACAACGGATAATAAGCCCTTAATAAGGCCTTATTTAACTTCTGGGCAGGGTATGTCAGGGGGTACCATCCTTTCAAAAGGCTGGGCTATTAGGTCACACATAAGAACAAAAAACAAAAACAAAAAAAACATCCGCCTCGACGGTTTTTCCGCCAAACAGTTTGTTGTCGTCAGGCACTACCTAGGAATCGGACAACTTCACGATGCCCATTCTGAGCTGCCATGAAAAGAGGCGTTGCTCCAGTATCTGTCGTGCCTTGCTCTTTGTTGGCACCGGACTCGACCAGAAATCGGACAACTTCAAGGTGCCCTTCCTGAGCAGCAATCCAAAGAGGCGTTGCTCCAGTGTCTGTCCGGCCTTGGTCTTTGTTGGCACCCGACTCGACCAGAAATCGGACAACTTCAAGGTGCGCCAATGCAGCTGCTACGAAAAAGAGGCGTCGCT
>DF243774.1:0-15197 GCA_000507305.1 Breviolum minutum Mf 1.05b.01 | reverse complement strand
CTACTACTACTACTACTACTACTACTACTACTACTACTACTACTACTACTACTACTACTACTACTACTACTACTACTACTACTACTACTACTACTACTACTACTACTACTACTACTACTACTACTACTTGTACTACTACAGTACATCCCTACTTCAGAGCTTCTTATCAAACATTCAACAAAAAATGATCCAAGTGGACCTGACAAACTGATTTTACTTCATAAACACTCGGAAAACACCTAAAAATCTGATGAAGTCCTCACATGTCACTCATCTACAATATATGTCCCGGACAGGAAGTTCGGATCAATGGCGACTGATCACTTTGTGATTTCATCCTATTAAATGGGAATTACCAGCGTGAAAACTAACCCACTGATCCAATCACCCTCCCATGGTCACAGGTCAAATGCCTCCGGTTTTTGTCAAATATCTGTCTATCAGACGAAAATGGTGTAAATAAAAATAGATACAACGAAACAGCAGCGAATCTATTGGTCAAAAATATACCAGGCTCCCAGCAAATGGATTTTTCCTTTGGAATTTTGATGGGTTTTGCCTCTGGTCAATTGGATCGTTTCCCCAAATAGGGAGGAAAATGCAAAATATTTGAAACCACCACCTAGAAAACTCTTCCCGTGTTTTGTCCTCTAACATCTTCAAATTGAAAAAATATTTGCCTTCTGCTTCTCGAAAGCTTGCTGCCAAATAGCATCCTGAGCGTTATTTGGAACTGTTTTCATCCTTTACGTTCTTCGCACTCAATGCCATGTCCTTTAAAAGGATTTCTCACTTGGGAAAATACCCATTTCATGGGGCTATGTCATACTTGCCATGGATCCGATTTCAATCAGCCAAGTAGCCTATGGAGTTCCTATAGGCAAAGATGACCAACCGGTAATACATGGAGGATCATCCCAGTGGATATCTGAGGTGGTGGGACCTCTTCCAAACGGCCGGAACCCATCGGGGTGAACCGTTCAGTACTTACGAGTCGTTTCGGATGATTCCTCCAAGTATCACCAGGAAAAATCCAACTTATCCAGCATTGAAAGGGGGAGTGTAGACCAGTGTGTTTCATGTTTTTTACATCTTGAACGAAAAACCAACAAATTGAGTTTTTGAATTTATACAACTCTAGCTGGTGAATGATCCAACCAAGGTAGCGGGAAGAATTTTCCAGAACGGATGACATTTTGGTGAAGCACACTAGTCATCCGCAACCAGGAGTGGTTCCTGGTAGAAGAAAAAAACACGAGAAAGGCAATACAGGGGGGATCACTGCAGAGACAGGGACAGATCGATTCAGATAGATTCAGTCAGATAGATAGACAGACAGATAGATAGAACGATAGCTAGATAGAGTCAGTCAGATAGATTCAGTCAGACAGATACATAGATAGTTAGAAAGATAGATTAGATTCAGTCAGACAGATACATAGATAGATCGATAGGTAAATCACTCAAAGTTGGCAGCAACATCTGCAATGTTTGATCCTACGAAATCGTATGATTGAACCACACTTTCCATACTGTCGATGTCTGAAATCCTACGCAAGTGGATACCAGTACAGTGCACATCCTATGATTCAGTCTTTTGAACCCTTTAATTTTAGTGCAGGATTTTGTCCATGAAAGATGACACTAGAAAAGACTAGGATGATCATCCTAAGAAAGTGACAACCTCACGAAGGCCTTTGTAAGCCATTTTATCATTAAAAAGCGAGGGAGTTTCTATTTATGAAGCACTTAAATGGTAATCATCTAAGCCCTGAGTCCTTCCAAGCAAAATTTTCCAGTCCTGATCAAGAGGTCGCCAGCGTTGATCATACTCCTGGGCAGAGTTCTGCATGGGGAGTTTTACGTCCGGCAAGTTTGTCATCCACACTCAAAAGCGAGATTACCATATCGGTCTACAAAAAATCAACCTTCACAGTTTGCGAAAAATATGGCGTTGAAAGCATGGCAAGCGGCAAGTATACTGATGGCTGAAATCCGCAACAAACAAATGATAATGTATCACAATATCTTTCAAATGAGTTTGATGTATAGGTGGTTTATCCCAAATCTATATCCTCGTTTCTTCAACTTCTTCGCTGATCCAGATTGATTTTTGTTCACTTTTTTGTTAAAGGAGAAAAAGGAACTCAAAGCCAGCTCTCCTCCCCTTTTGTCTTTTCAAAATTTTCGTGAATTGGTAAAATTTGGTGTTTTTTTTCAAAATCCAAAAAAAAACATTTAAACAAAACAGTACCCACCTGGACACCGTTTTTTCAAGTGAGTCTTGGAATGTGGAATGAAAAAAACCGAGCCGTCCTCTCTGAGCTTGGTCAATGTGGCTGCCACCATGACAACGAAAACCCACCGGAGAATAGACGGCTTGGCTGCTTGGAAACGTCCAGGTTTTTAAAGTTGATGCATTTGATGTATGGTAACGCGCTATTGAAGCTGAACGAATGATACGACATTTTTTTTGGTGAAATAATGCAGCTTCAATATGACACACCAGCATTGGGTGCTGCCGAAAACATGGTTTGCTTGAGAAAGCAAGGAAACGGTCAGCACTTTAAAAAATGACATCCTACAAAGAAAGATGGTTCTCCAACCATTAATTTTCAAATGCTACATTAATTTCAGGAAGGTCGAAATTTCAATCACTCCTGAAATGAAATATTATCAAAACAGAAAGTGCATTCATAATATCCACATGGGTCCCAAAATGCATTTTTAATATCATAGATTTTACCGGTTTCCCCATTTATTGCATAGAGCAGGATATGATTGTTAATCCTTAACAATATCTTGATTTTGTATTTCGGGATGTCTATCTTTTCATAGGGGTGCATGATCGATTTCGCCAACCTTCTCTGGTTTCATCATTGAGAGAACTTTCCGTACAAAAATCTCAACATTGAAATTGTAGTCGTGATGGGTCAATCATTGCCATTGCACTTTTCTTGAATATGCACACAAATTTTTAACAGGTCCAAAATGCCAAATTCCCTTTTTTTGAAAATTTGTGGACATTTCACTGGGGTTAGAAACGTCACCAACCAAAATTGCAAATCAACCTAAAACGCGTGTAGCTCATACATCAATACTAATCGAAATCACTCCATTGGTTGTTGCAGCGTGAAGGCGGGAAAGGGTGACACCACGTAACCTAGATTGACCACCACCAACAACAACAACAACAACAACACCACAAACAACAACAGACAACAACAACCAACCGAAAGCAACAAGAAGCAACAAGAAGCAACAAGAAGCAACAGGAAGCAACAGGAAGCAACAAGAAGCAACAAGAAGAAACAAGAAGAAACAAGAGAGAACAAGAAGAAACAAGAGAGAACAAAAAGAACAAGAAGAGACAAGAGAGAACAAGAAGAACAAGAAGAGACAAGAGAGAACAAGAAGAACAAGAAGAGACAAGAAGAACAAGAAAAGTAAGAAAAATAAGAAAAAAAAATTGCGCAGCTGCCGCACAAGCTCTGGGCATCGTCGGTCATTTCAACTCTTAGGCTCTTGAAGAATGAACTTGCAAGTATTTATGCAAAAATTCTGGAAATTTTTTAAAACAAGCAAACAAAACAAACACGCAAACAAAACACTAAAGCCACAAAACACAACCAGCCAGCACGAAAGCTTCCAGAAAACTAGGGTGAAATGGCAAAAGGGGTCTTCATGTGCTTCACCTTGAGAAGAAACAAAAAAAATAAAAGAAAAATAAAAAACAAGAAGACTAAGAAGAACAAAAAAAAAACACAAAAATTAAATAGAAACTAAAACCCATTCCTCATGCTGAAAAAAGGTGCTGGATAGCATCTTGTCTGGCTTCGAGGTTTTCTGTTAATTTTGGTTTGCTTTCTTTTGGGCGGGATTTCAACAAGTGTTCACTTCTGAAATGTTGATGCTTTGTGAACAAATTTTTTGGAAACTGGTTTCTAGCAAAGTTTTTGCTTTCCAATATGTATTAAAAGTCGCTTTTACATAGTAGCAGCATCCATTGTCCGAGCAGTTGCCCTTCTATAAGCTGCAAAAATGTAATAAAAGTCGCTTTTTTTTATCTTCATTGTCAAACCGCCGAGCTACACTGAAAATCTAACAAACAAAACACAAAGCAAAACAAACAAAGCAACAAGACACCACTGAAATCACACACTGTTTACTTGCTGGAATTGACTGTCACGCAGATCTTTCACAACATATTGTTGTGAGATGTAGTTTGAACCCCTGATGGCATTTGATCCCCCATTTTGAGAAATCAACGCACCAATTCACATTGGTGAATGTAAGAGAGATACCCGGACCAGCCAATTGTATTATTAGGTGGGAGGGAGGTTTTTTAGAAGCAACAAAGAACAATGAAGCTTGAAAGTCCTTGGAGCCAAAATGGTACATCATAATATAGATAATATAGATATTTTTTTTGCTGGCAGCTGCTTGGATGGATCCCGGGCGGATCGCCGCTCAGTCAGCTAAACAAAGGCGATAAGAACGCAACAAAATAATGTCATACATCAAGCAAACTTTAACGCAAACAACATGCAACCAGCTGCATGTTTTTGACAATGTTCGATGATGTATTCCATCATTTTGTGATTGGTCATTCCGTTCGCGCTCCAAGGCTCTGACAGTCACTAAAACATCTGTGGTATAGAACAAAACTGCGACGTAGTCAAAGAAAAGGAAATACAATCAAGTGTAGCAAGGGCTTTGCCCTTTTTTTTTGCTGGTGGCTGCTTGGGTTGATCCCGGGCGGAGCGCCCTTCAGTCAGCTGAGCAGTGGTGTAAAGGACGCTATGGTCGTATGCACCAGGTTGGTAAAATTTCATTTTATGACAAAAACATGCAAAAGGCCATTGTAACAACACACAAAACCAAAAAGTGTAAAAGGGAACCATCCACAGAGAGTGCCAAGACTGCAGAAGAGGGCTCCGGTGATGTCATTCAGACAACCCCTATGCCGGAGAAGAATCAACAACATAGGTAAAAGATGGCTTTGGTGAAACCCAGAGGAAGCACCTATGCCAGAGCCAGTGTGCAAGTCACAAGAGAGTGGAGGATATGAAGTAGTGTTTGCATTGTTGGCCTTTAATTGAGTATTTCATAAGAAATACTGTTGTGTGAGAAGTCAAGTGCAAGGTAAACCCTCAAGCAATGGCTTCCAACAGGCAAAAGGGGTGAAACTTAGTGAAACGTGAAACTGCACCCACCTCAGATTCCGCTCAGTTTATCTTGCCTTGGCGAAGCAAAGACAGCGTAGTAAGCAGCCAAAGCGAGGCCCAGCCAGGCAGTGGTTGCAACGCTATTCCAGGGGCGGCTCACCCAACAAACGTAAAACTATGCAAAGCAAGCGGCGTCGGGGAGGGTATGATGTAAGGAGGTTTTTTTTGCTGGCAGCTGCTTGGGTATGTCCCGGGCGGAGCGCCCTTCAGTCAGCTAAACATTGGTGTTACGGACGCAATGGGCATAAGCAAAAGTTGATGAAGTTCATCTTTTTTTTGCTGGCGGCTGCTTGGGTTGATCCCGGGCGGAGCGCCCTTCAGTCAGCTGAGCAGTGGTGTAAAGGACGCTATGGTCGTATTCACCAGGTTGGTAAAATGTCATTTTATGACAAAAACATGCAGAAAGGCCGGTTGAAACAACACACAAACAAAAACAAAGAAAGTGAGACAGGAAACCATAGAAGTTGATGAAGTTCATCAAGCAAAACAACAAAAACATGCGAAGCGAAACCAGGCCGGAAAACCATCCACAGAAACCTTCTTAATAGCAATCAGGAAGAGGGCGTTAGTGAAACCCGAAGGTAAGCACCACAAGCCGGAGCTGGACAGATGCCACATGGTAAGTAGAAAGAAGAAAGAAGAGAACTTTGGTGAAAACCCGAAGGTTGGCACCTATGCCAGAGTGAGAAGGCAATCCAATACCATGTGGATAGGTGAGATCACAAAGGATCACAAACAACTTTGGAAGGAAGGCAATAGGAAGTCAAGTGGAACATTGTACACAAGTAAAGGTCAAGTTTACTTGGTGGCCATTGGTAATTAATGTGGAGATGGTATCCCTAAAGGAACCAACCAGGAGGGTATGATGTAAGGAGGGAGTGGGGTGAATATGAAAGAGGGCGTGAGGGAAGAAACGATAGGTGTTGGGATAATAGAGGAAAGTCAAGGAGTTGAGTATGAAGGAGGAAACAGAAGAAGGAGAGATAATTAACAGATGTTGGAAGTGTTGAGAAGCACCTGGAGAGTATAAACCAATGTGTGGAGAGTGCCATTGGACAAAGCAGAGCTTGAAATATGAGAGGTCACAAGGGAGAAATTGGGGAAGGACGAAATTCGATGTGGAGGTGTGTGGAAGGACATGGGTGGCGAGAGAATTGATGAGCACAGCAGGACGAGCCGGACAGTATGCCACAGGCTGGTCACTCCCTTGCCCATCTCTTCTGGGAAATGGAGGAGAGGGGAATGCAAACAATTAAGAAGGAGAAAAATAAAGAGTTCTATGAAGAGTGCGGTGGGGTTAAAAACTTGAACTTAAGTGGTGAGAGAGTGCGAAGAGGCAAACGTGCAGCAGGTGGTCCAACGGCATTCATCAACATAGTAGGCACTGGAACTGTACGTGGCACATAGGAGAGGCGCTCGCAGATAGCTGAAGATCATAGGCGGCGCCAATGCAAGAAGCGCCGACATGGCGGCAAGCAAGAACTTTGGGTGAAAGCTACGAAAGGTGCTACCACATTGGGCAGAGCCACTTTGGGCAAACACCTTGAAAGAAAATGGAGGCCAGGGAGGGGGGAAGCGGAAAAGAAAGGAGGGAGGAGGGGAAGAGTAAAGAAGGGAGGTAGAGAGGGAGAAAGAGAGAAGAAAGGGCAGTGAGGGGGCGGAGAAGCAAGATTGGCGAGCCGGACAGTATGCCCAGGCTGGCCACGAAGAGAGGTAGGGAGAGGGTTGAGAGCAAGCGCTTGCCCAAACAGCTTAAGCATCGCTCACACACAACGAATACCAAAGCGGTAAAACAAAAAAAAACTGCCGAGCAGCAAGTGAAACAAGCCGGCCAGTCAGATTCTCTCAGTGCTGCACCTTAACGAAACAGCAATGTGCTCACAACCATCGCACAACGGACGTAGAAATAAGAAATAGACGTGTAGAAGAGGCCATTTATTTCACTGACAGTTGAGACCCAAGTCAAGGAAGCAAGCCACTCCTTCCATTCTGTTGCGGAGTGGTGTTTGTTTGTTGTTTGTTGTTTTATTTGCTCTCTTTTGGCTCCAGTAGAGAACAGCCAGTCTTTTGCATTTTCACCTGTTCTCTCACAATTTGAAAATAGTTGACCGACCACAGACATTTAGATGACCGTCAGAGCCCCGAGCGTAGGGCGCTCTGCCCAGGACCTTCTTCGCAAGAAGATCGCACCTAAGCAGCATGGAGGAAAAAAAAATTAACTCACTCGAACGTCCAAACTGAATGTTTTTGCATCAAGGACACTTTGTCTTCGTTCTTTCCTTTGGCGTTGGCGGACTGAAGATGAACTGTGTGGGACACGCACTCGAGCAGCCATCCAAACAAGTAATGAACCTGGGTTCTTCAACAAATGACCGTGGGATTCCTAAATACGGTGTCTTTTATGGTATGTACATCGACTGCCACTATCGTCATGATGAGCGCAGCGTGAGTTCAAAAAAATACCATCCAAAGAGATCATGTTTTTGACTTCAACTCCAATTGCATTGTTAAACTGGTCACTGGTTGTTCACGCGTTATGTGAAAGTATAAATGGCTAGGAGCCATTCCCAAGGTGCGATGTGGCATTTGTGCTGCAAGCACTTGAAACTGTCGTGTTACTCTGTGATTGGAATTTGTTTCGTATTTTCACTGGTGGATGCAAACGGTTTTGTGCTGGTGAGCTGGTATTTCGATATCTGGAATTTGTTTTTCGCTGGAATTTGTTTTCGCTGGTGCTACATTTGAATGTAGCTTTTGCCGTGTGATTTGAACGTATTGCACCAACTGTATCTGATACAGTTGGAGAGGTGATGGTTTGGATAGCTATTAGGTGAGAGAAATGTCTTTTGGGATTTCCCTNGATATCTGGAATTTGTTTTTTCGCTGGAATTTGTTTTCGCTGGTGCTACATTTGAATGTAGCTTTTGCCGTGTGATTTGAACGTATTGCACCAACTGTATCTGATACAGTTGGAGAGGTGATGGTTTGGATAGCTATTAGGTGAGAGAAATGTCTTTTGGGATTTCCCTCCCAAACTTAACCGACCCTTGTGAGGCCCAACTGGCAAGTTCCTGGAGATAAACAATCCAACCCAAAATTTCATCTTCACGAGACTTCCAGGCTTTGTGATTAACAGTGGGTGGATTACCAATCCATTTCTCATTCCTAGAGAACATGTCTTTGCTACCACTATCACCTTTCGAGGACCCCGCAACCCCCGAACCAGGTAACAAACCCACATCGTCATACAAATCTCCCAAGTCTTGAGATCTAAATCCTGGGTTTACTTGTCCAACACTTTGAAGAACCGACTGCAACTCAACAGGACTAAGCTGTTGCAACATTCTGGTCACCTGAGTGACTGAATCACCTCGTCCAACACCACCAAACCCTTGACCTTGGTACACAGGCCCTTGGTTTCCAGGTGTGCTACTCACAGACGGTGGCACAGGTACACTCTGAGCTTTCTAAACTGTTGCTGCAACAAAAGCTGTTGATTGTAAAACTACTGAGCTTGTCTTTGATTTAACTAATTCGCCCATGGGTCAGAATTCAAAAATCCTTATTGGAAACTACCAGCAGACAAACCTTGACCAACAAATCCCTGATACCCCGATTGACACGGAGCCCCAGACAAATGAGCATTCATCCCTGGCGGAATCCCAGCAACACCCTGTTCAGCACAACCTGGACTTCCTGAAACGGTCCTCTGACCATTACGGTTTCCTGGACTCTCCATGGCAGTGCTCCGCTACCATACGAAAGTTAGGCACGCGGATCCTATTGCCTCCAGCTCTACTTAGCAAGCAATAAGATAGTCCCCAACTACCACAGTGGATCGTCAATCCTTTTCGCACCACACAGGCACACCAAACAAGGTCAGTTCTGTTCACCTAGCCTTTACTAGTGACAGTTGCTGAAAACTTCAGTTAACTTCTTGTGAAAACCTTGAAGCCACATGACTGACATACAGCTTCGTTTCGGAAACTCGATTCCCAGACTTTCTAAGTCAATTTCGGGTTTCACAACTTCAAATAAAATCTATCTTCATAGATCGTTTCCAATCTAGAAACCAGTTATCTCCCCCCCGTCAGACATCAGCTTCTCTCAATGATCTTTCTGCTCAAGAACTGAGCTCAAGATCTCATGACTCTGCTGATATATCATCCCGGAGGAGAGAAAACAAACACGAATCCCAAAAGACAAACAGGGGGTTTCGGAGAGATTGAACTGAGCAGCCGTGGGAAAGAGCCTATTATTTGGAATAGACTATCTAGCGAAGAACAGAATAGAGCAGTTCGTCTCCAAGCTTTGCTGCAGCATTTTTTTTTGTTGCCCCTCCCCAAGCTCGGGACATTGCTCCATTGAGACTGGTCTCCTGGGTGTCTTGTGAAGTGCCGGACCACGTCCAACAGGTGCTAAACCAGCTGATGGTACTGTTTGGAGCTGTTGCCCCTGTGTCTTCTGATGAGGTCATTGCTATTGGGGCCCACCTACTTGGAGTTACTTCCAGTGGGGAGGTCTCCTGGGATATGGTCAGGGACGCGCTAATCAGGGAAATTACCTTTGGAGGAGCCAAGTGCCCAACTGAGGAGGTGTGCCGCCTTTTGGTTGACTTTCTACAGCGCCTTCCACTCCCTCGTCTGGTGCACTTCTTGGACATGATCCTGCCGCAGATGGTACCGGTGCAATCCCCCTGCCAGTCTAGAAGGCGACGTTTCGCATCGTCTTATCGGGTCGCCGAGCGCACTGCAGGCGGGGAGTGGGACGTGGGGTACGCCCTCAATGTCACCAAGCTTTACTGGTCACGGTCGGGCATAATGCATGTAGCAATTGCCTGGGATCATAAGCCGCTCTTGTTGTTGGCCACTGCCTTGCTTCCTAATCGGAATACTGCTTCGTTTGAAAACGAAGCTGGACCTCCATATGATAAGCAGCGCATTCAAATGGGGCTGCGCGCAGGGAATACTGTTCTCATCAGTTTTCGGAGTGGAGCCCACTTCCAATGTGTACTGATTGCTCTCTCCGCTGATCTGCACACAAATAAGCAAAAGCAAGGGCAGCACAAATTTTGGAAATATGTGTCGCCACTTCGTACCTACTTCGCGTGGCTACCTGAACGGTTGGCGCGTACCTACTGCAGTGCTGCTCTGGACAAGTGCTCTGAAATTCCTTATGGAGAGGTGCACCATTTACAGGGGAGAGATGAAGATGAAAAGCACTCCTTTGTATTTCAGAATATCTACCACATTGGAGACACCAAAAGTGCCCAGGAGCTAGAGGTCTTTCTTCGTATGTCTCGAGAAAGGCTGCGGTTGTGCTGTGGACTCCAGTGCACTGACAGGCTCCATCCTAATGGACCACGCCAGCGACAGAAGCTCTTTACTGCAGCTCTTAAACTGCTATGGTTTGCTGTCGGTATTGATAGCGTTCAATGTGAAAATGCGGCGCAAGCTGCCTTGCATGCTGCCATGTGGCCACTTCTCCGCCTTGAGGATGGGCACGTCTTGGCTACGTTGAGCGCTATTGTACTTGCCTTGTGTGAAGGGCGCACTGGGTTGGCCATCAGTGGTGTCTTTGGCGCTGGTAAGACTCGATCTGCTGCTGTGCTGCTGGCCGGATTATTGGTCTTTGACCCCAGCTTAAAGCTAATGGTCCTCACCAAGGAAAATATTGCGGCCCATGCCGTTGCTGAGCACCTGGTGTCATTGCAATTGCCTGATTACATCCAAGAAAAGATGGGGCGCCTGGTTGAGNTGGCCACATATTTTGCGGAAGCAGCCGGCGTATCTCAGGGAAACATATCAAACGGTAGTTGGCGTGAGGTACCCGGAACTTGTTACCTACAATGGCACACAGTGGCAGTTTGGCAAGTACGTTCAGCAGGAAAGCCCGCTGCCTGGTGGATTTCTTCCTATCTTTGGGGATGTCCCACGTGCTAACATACATGCTGTTGAAGACATTGGGGCGGTGGTTGACTGACTCTTGGAACGTTCTGATTTCCACCCTGACGCTAAGTCCAACCTTGCTGTGCTGCACAACCGCAATGACATGACCAACTTATTCCGCGCCAGTAACTGGGTATCATCTTCCAATGACTCCATCGTCTCCAGGGGGGTCACCACTTGTGCTGGAATGACGGCCCATACCGTCCTTCTTGCCCAGACTAAAGTGGGTTTCCTGACAGGAGGCCGCAAGAAGTCCTTCCGACTATTATCGGAGGATGAACAAATAGTCCAATTGGAGGAAGCATACGCGAGAGCGACTGTTGCCATCACCAGAGGGAGGTCACTCTGTCTCATCATGGGTCCCCTGGACATGAAAGCTCTCTTGGGAGCAGCCACAGTTATGGACACCCATGTATGGTGCTGGGCATGTCTGGGAGGGCCAAGCCCACTTTTATCTTCATGATGGCGACCTCTCCAGTGCACCGCCAGATGAAACGTTCATCCGCATGCTCCGGCAGAATTGCAGCCTGACAGGCCCGCATTTTCCTCCCCCGGCCATTGTGAAGGCACTGCAAGACTATGTCACGCATTACCACAAGGTTCGGCGGCTTCACCCATTGTTGTGGACTTGTGGAGGCCTTGGAAATACAACACTGCACGAGCCAAGGCAATCACTGATCAACTGTGGTACATCTCTCATTGTGATGTGAGCCCACTCAGGCCTGATGGCCCAGAGCCGCCACTTCGGTGCCGCCGATTTGCATATGGGTAGGCCTTGGATGGTTCTGAATGTCCGAGCTACCTTGTCGGCCTCGAAGGGATGGACATTCATATGTTCTATTGGACACCTCCACAGACGACACGCTTCGTCTGAATCCGGTCAGTTGCCCGTGCCACATGGTTGACTTCATGTTCTTGATGGGCACCGAGCCGAATACGCAACACTCCATCTCTGGTTATATGCAGGTGTGGCATCAGTTCATCTTCTCACAAGCCAAATAAGTGCATAGCTTCTCGACGGACACTGATCTGAGACTCCAGTCCAAATGAATCATAGAAATGTTCCATACCCAATGGGCGAAAGAACTCTTGACCAAAGTCTCAGCGGCTGTAATCCAGCTAGCATCACATGAAGAGGATACTGCGCCCAAACAGGACATGTCGTAGGTGATGCCAGTGACTCTGACGGAACTGAAATTTCTCAAATAAATTGATTTCATCGACACGATGAGACTCATTCTCAGCTACGGACCCCTCATTTCTCGAAGTTTCGGATCCATCCTCTTTCACGCATATGGTAATCTGCTCGTGAATCTGCTTAACAGATCCACTTGGATCAGCTTCTGGTTCTGGGTGGTCCTCACCCTGGTCTTCCTCTTCATATTCGTCATCATGTTCTTGGTCATCTTGTTCTTCTTCCCCATCAACTCCTCGAAACTTGTTTCCTCTTCCTCTTCCCTTCGTCTTCCTTCCACCTTTCCCCTACCTTTGCCTCTTCTCCCAGCAATCTTTTGCTAAATGACCCTTCTTGCCACAATGGCTGCACTTCTTGGGTTCTGGACAATTCTCGGCCAAATGGCCCTTCTTTCCACAGGTGTAGCACGTCTTATCCTTGACGTCTGGCTTCCCTACAGGCTGTGTCATATGAATTGAACCCATGTCACCTTGAACTCTGGTTCTGACACAAAAGTCCTGAACTCCAAGGAACAGTTGCTGCACTCTCGTGGCATTTTGATGCAACTGAAGAAACTCTTGCACTTAGCAGAGCTGCGATTACAGAAGCTTCCAACATTGAATGAAAAGATTCAATCTCTGTCTGCACTTCTCTCACGATGTCTGGCAAATGACCTGACTTCTTCACTCGAAACCAGGTGCACTGCTCACAGTACCTAAGGCTTCAGATCTAGAAAGCACAAAAAACTCCTTTCTGATCAAACGAAGAAGCTCAAAACCATTCGACTCAGTGATGCCCAAAGCCGAGATTTGGCACAGTCATTCACTCGTGCCAAACAATTGCCACATCCCTTATCATGCAACGCCGGTGGACCGGTCGTTAGTCATGCGTGCTCTCGGCGGTGCCATCACTAGCCCTTGCTCTAATGACTCGGAATGCCGGCGACTTACACTTGCAATCTTCGGATTGTACCTTGTTACTTTGTTGTAAGTTCGTCGTTGAACTTTGGGAAATTACACAAAAGGCACTCTCTGGGAGACTGCTAGCTTTGTTCTGTGTTTCTAGATGACGTGTACAGTTGTTATTTCAACACAGAAACCATTGGCCTCGATTGATATACAGTTAGTGCTGACAGAAGGGTGACCGCCCGGATAACGACCTTCGTTGAGCCATGCAGCCATTAGAAAATAAAAAGGATCTGCTAAGTGGATGGCTTCTCTCAGTTCTGGCCCATGGGCATCATGGATCAGGCATAGCCAACCTGAAAACTGCTCCTGCCAACTCTTGAATCCTGATATTTCTTTTCCTCGCGATGTCGAATTCTTCCAAGATGCTATTGGCATAGATGGGATCCATTTTTCATCCATCTTCATTTCTTTTCTCCCTCTGGACATACTGCCTTGTCCTTGATTGTGATGGATCACCAGCTCCTTGTCCTACAGTCCTACGATTCATCTCCTGTGCCATTTGAATCAAAAGATGACTCATTGCACCCTGCCCGGCAAGCAATTGTGCAACTGAATTCCCCACTCTTTGTTGTGGAGGTGGAAGTGGAATCGGAGCTTGGGCTGGTATAGGTCGATGACCTGGATTCTCACAAGGAATACTTCTAGACGAAATTCCAAAAACTAGGTCATTCAAAGATACCCCATAAGATCCTGCCATCCTTGGAGGATCCCCTCAAAGGAAGTCCTGGCGGTGTCAAAGCACTTCCAACATCAGACATCTCTCCTGGAGAGCTCTGCAATCCCAACAGACCCTTACGATGAGAAGAAGTTTCGTGGGGCTGGAATCAAAGAGGTCAAAAAATGGTGGAAGACACAGCACAGTCAGAAGTTGATGCATTCATGGAGAATTGCGCAAAGAGGTGTGAAAGTGCAAGTGACTCAGAACAGAATGATCCTCCGTCTTCGCTGGTGGCTGATGCTGAACAATATGAGCTCATGCCACGTGCTTACGCAGCGGTGGGTGAAGACTTCACTGGCAAAGATGATCTTATTGGGGCTAAGTACAGCAAGCTCTTGGGAGATGGTTCCAGAGAGATGGCCATTGGCAAGGTTATCCTTCTCTCTGCAGACATGTGTGGATCACCTCGATCGCGTGCTGGTGCTGCTGGGAACTACAAGCCACACGTTTTACACCCTCTGAATCACTCTCCTCCCTACAGGAGCTGGCGAAATGTTTGACTGTGGAGTTGGCTGTTCACTTGGCTCAAGACTATCCTCAGAGCGGTTTTGACACACGAGACCAAGAAGCTGTACAACGACAGCACTGTTCATTTGCTATACTCCAATTACTGGATACAGCCGATTTACCAGGAATTACTGCACTCATCGTCCCGCCGCAATGCCACCAGGGAATGTGAAAGAAAACGACCTAGCAGTGGCTTGGCACGGGTTACAGCGTATGCCAAACCACCCAAACTGCGGAGGCGTCGGCTTCTGGCACGAGCTTCAGGGACTGGATTGGAGGTACCTGTCAGACTGATACCTTACAGGTGCCCACTGGACCCCAGTGCGTGTTGCAACAGCTGCAGAAGAAGGAGGACACATCCGAGCAGAGCACCCGTCGTGGATGGATGAAGAAGTAGCTCCAGCTGACATTCCCAAGCAATGGCAGGAGGCTCGGGCTAACCGGCAGATGCAGTTCAAGGTTGGCAATTATCGGGATGGCTCCGGGGAGAGCAACATCCGGCTGCTAACAGGCACCATCAAAGCTGACTGGATACAGCTGCCAGTTGAGCAATACCTTGCTGCGCTACCAACGTTGAAGCAAGGTGTCATCGCTGGGGTATTCTACGAAAGTTAGGCACGCGAATCCTATTGCCTCCAGCTCTACTTAGCAAGC
>DF243773.1:0-34906 GCA_000507305.1 Breviolum minutum Mf 1.05b.01 | reverse complement strand
AAGACGGCGTTGTAAAACATCAAAACGATGTAGATCCTGTTTATAAATATTTCTATGTCCTGCTGCGTAACAAGCAACCAGTGAGATGACACAATCAAAGTATTCCAGTCTCCTTGAAATGGCAATCCGACTGTCGCAAAGTATCCACCTATTTGCGTTGAAGGCTCTTGATGCTGCTTGCAGACGGTGGTCAACATCCCAAGTAGTGGATTTCCCCAATGTAGTTGTCAACATGCAGCCAAGCCATTTATGGCCCGATTCCTGGTCAACAATAGATATGGTCAATCCGTTGGGTGTTTGCAAACTTGCGGGTGGCTGGGCTTGTGATGTCAAAATTTTTGTTTTTTCTGCATTCAAGTGAAGGCCCACTGCCGCCAAATTTTCCACAAGCTTGTCCAACAATGTACCTACGACCTGGTAACTTGTTCCAAAAATTTATATGTCATCTGCAAACCTGAAATCCAACAGAGCCTGTCCACCATCACCTAGGTCCAACCCCAAATCTTCAACAGAAGCACGCCAACATGCCATTGCCATTTCGAGAACGGAATTGAAAAGGCGGGGGCTCAAAACGCAGCCTTGTCCCACGCCACCACGTATCGGGAAGGATCGACTGCAAACATCATCTGCAAAGACTTGTCCTTCTTGGTTCCGGTATAACTTTTGGAGGATCCAAATCATTTGGTTTGAAAGACCTTGTTGGGACAGAGCACGCCACAATGCTGGCCAATGTACTCGGTCGAATGCTTTGGACAAATCAAGGCTAATAATCCAAATTGGAACATTGGCACGCAGTAATTTGTCAAACACCAGTTGTGTTGTCACGAAATGCTCCTCAACACGTCTGCCACTTCGAAAGCCATGTTGTTCCTCAGGCTGGGTGGATTCCAACTGTGCCTCTATTCGTCCTAGAATCATGTACGCGAAAAGCTTGTAGAATAATCGAATGTTTGCAATGGGCCGATAGTCTGAGGGAAGTTTTGAACGACTGTTTTTGGGCAGCATTTTGAAAAGTGTTTTGTGCCACTCATGTGGTACATCCCCAGTCGTCATCAAATCATTGAAACTGTCCACTAATTTCGCAATAAAATAGTCTGGGGCATACTTCAGCAACTCTGCGACAAGCCCACGTTCGTCAGCTGATTTTTGCATTTTCATCCGCTTTATTGCTTTGTACACATCGCTCTTCTCCCAAGCAGTTTCTGTCAATTGGGGCGGCTGCAACTCACCGCCTGGATCGCCAGCAAATAGTTGTTCCAACATGTCTGCAAACTCGTTCGCCGGCGGATGTCCTGCCACTCTTTGGTGGGTTGCTGTTTTCATGCGGGGAAGCAGTTTCCAATAATTTTTTCGCGACAATACCTCATTGATTTTCGACGTTTTCCATGTTTGCAATTCTTGTTTGTGCTTGGTCTGGATCATGAACGTCAACTGCTTCCTTTCCTCCACAGTCTGCGCCATCCGACGGTCAGAACGAAGCGATTGCAGAATCCTTGATTCCCTGAAACGTTGCTTTTGTTTCATACATGCACCTCCCACCCGGCCTGCTGCCAGCAAAACGTCCTCCAAATCATTGAAACCCGACAACGTCCTGGTCGACATAGTAGCTGAGATTGCATGCTGGAAGTCAGAAGGGCGTCCCTGATCATCCATAATGGGTTTTCAATTTTTCATCCCATATCGATTCATTCGTTTGTGCGTTGTTGCACGTTTTTTAATTGACATTATGCAATGAACACATCTGTGATCAAGGCCAATGGGTACCACGAAGTCATTCCAAACTGATTCCACAAAAACCTTGGCATCTGAAAGTATGAAATCAATCTGAACGAAATTTCCGTCACTCGAACGCCTGCAAGTCCAGCTGTGTGCAAAGTCAACGTGTTTCTGTCGGCTGGCGACGCGCAATCCGTTTGAAAGAATCCATTGCACAAACCATGTGCCCCCTTCATTTCTGCAACCAAGGCCCCAAGCACCCAGTAAGTCAACATCATCATCTTCATCACCAGGACCGCCCAAAAGAATACCAATTGACGCATTGAAATCTCCGCCAAGTATAGGCACGGCACCATTGGCCCGACAATTGTCCAATAACAACTGCAAAATTTCATACACACCTTCCACTTCAGCATCTGCATCCCATGATGTCGGAAAATACACAGAAAAACATTCAAATTTCAATGCACCCCACGAAAATTTCAGAACAGAAACACGGGAATTGTAGGCATGGAAAGTTTTTGTTCAATCTTTTTGCGGAACAGTGCTGAAACAACAATGCCCACGCCTTTGTACCGATCCACCCCACTCAAGTAGATCAAGTCCCCACGGTCCGTTTCGAAGCATTCCTCTGCATCCACCCGCCAGCATTCTTGCAAACACTTTCTTTCTTTCGCCCGTTCGAGTCACCTCGATCCTAAAAGGACATGGGGAACCTTTTGTTCTTCACATGCTTTCACAATATTTTACAAATGCTGCCTCTGCAGCTAACCATTGGTTACAATTTTGGGCTGCCACCCACCAATTTCGCTCCAATTGCACATCAGGTCAAAATTGCACAAACCAATTTCCGAAATCAAATCCTCCAACCTTCTGTCACTCCGTATGCTTTGCAAATTTTTGGAAATGACATGCATAGTCACAAATTCTTCATGGTCAGCATCATTCATTGCCGGAATCAATGGCCCACGCACTGTTGACCCAGCACATTTTCGGCTGCCCTGATGTCCGAATTGTCCCTACTCCATGTTGGCCTCAATCTGGGCCATTGCCTCCTTGACAGTGGCACTGACCAATCCATCCGTATCCATCCATTCCATCTTTCCATCTGTAGTCACCGTAGCAACACTGCGGTATCCCATGCCATCCCGGAGGCGGACATGAAACCACTTGTAGTTGACAACCACATTTTTCGCATCGTGTTTGTTATGTTCAATCAACATCCTCTTCAATTTGCTCACAAGTTTGCAGCGGCGACGTTCCTCCGGGGAGCGATTTTCTGACGCCCACAATTTGTGTTCCTNTTGGTACGCTTTGCTACCTGGAGTCTTCGGATTTTCCTGTTCGAATTTTACCTTTGTGTCAGAGTTTTTCAACACAAACTTCTGCTCAGCGGACAATGGCATGACACACCAACGTACAAGCGAGAAAAACTAGCGTGAGCCGAATACTTGAGCCAATCAATGTTCGAAGGTGGCCCCACCACCGCACGCAGAAATTTGCGACAGGCAACGTCTAGTTGATGAAGGTCCTTCTGGTGCACAGTACGGTGTCCACAGCCAAAAAGCGCCACAGGACTCACAACTGCATCAAAATACCTCAGCCGGTCTTTCACAGGCACCTTCTGGTCACAGAGGATATTTCTATTAGCAAAGAAGGCTTTGGAAGCAGCTTGCAAGTGGTAGGTGAGGTCCAACGTCGTCCTTCCAACCTTCCCGACTCCGAGGATGCAACCAAGCCATTTGTGTCCACCAGACCCGTTTTTCACTTGCAATTTGATACCCGTCTGTGTCCACAAATGCGATGGGGGTTGGGCTTCGTTAGTTAACACAACCGTTTTCTCACCATTCAGCAAAAGACCCACTTCTGCAAATTCATGCATCAAAGTTTCCAAGAGGAAAAATGTTTCCTGCGCAGTACGTGCAAAAAGCAATATATCATCAGCAAACCTTAAATCCAGGAGTTTCGGCAAACCATCTTGCAGATCAATGCCACACTGTGCATGTTCAACATCCAGCCTCCATTTTCGCATAGCCCACTATTGTACGGATGAGAAAAGTTTCGGGCTCAGGACGCACCCTTGTCTCACGCCAGACTTTATCGGAAAACACTTGCTCAAGTCCGTATCACCTTTAACGCACCCTTCTTGCTTCCAGTAAAGGCATTGAATTATCCAGACCAAATGTTGGGAAACACCATGTGAAGCAAGAGCGGCCCACAATTTAGACCAATTGACTCGATCAAATGCTTTGGACAAATCCAGGCTGACAATCCAAACCGGTTTGCCCACAGCCAGCAACTTGTCAATCACAAGGTTTGCAGACACAAGATGTTCCTCCAGGCGACGGCCACAACGAAACCCATGTTGCTCTTCAGGCTGGCTGGCCTCCAATACCGGTTCAACCCGAGCTAGTACCATGTAAGTGAAAACCTTGTATAATATGCGGACACTTGCTATTGGCCGAAAATCGGAAGGCAACTTTGCATTTTTAAATTTTGCCAACATGATGAACATCGTTTTGTTCCAAGCGCATGGAACGTTGCCCGTGTTGAGCACGACATTGTAGAGGTGTAACAAATCCTGAAGAAAAGTCCGTGAAGCAAATTGCACAAGTTCAACCACAATGCCACTGTCATCGCCACTTTTATTAACCTTCATCTTTGCCAATGCGGTGGTCAATTCCGACAATGTCCAAGCAGTTTCTGTAAGCAGTGCAGGTTGTTGTGGTGGCGAAGGCTTCCCATCGAGCAGTGTTTGCAACATAACTGCGAAATCATCTGCCGATGGTTGCTGGGCAATCCGACGGCCAACAAATCTGTCATCCATTCCCCGCTACGATTTCCAGTGAACCACGCGTCCAAGTTTCAGGCGCAATTGTTCTGATTTCCAGGATCTCGCCTCACGTTGCTGAAGTTTACGAATTTGTAAGCTCAAAGTTTTCCGCCTTTCAGCATCCAATGTCGTCCTGCGCGCTCGCCTCAATGATTGCAACTGTGGTGACGGACGAAAATGCAAAATATCCCGACAAGAGTTCCCACCTCGCAAACCTGCATGTATCAAGGCACCTTCCAGATTGTCAAACGTAATGCGTGGGTTCTTTGTGCGGTAATGGAAAAGAAGGTCATGATATTGCCCTGGTTGTTGGCAATGCATGAAGTATGGTATGCCATGGCTGGTTCCAATCAATGTCAACTGGCGGACACACAACACGTCGAAAAAATTTCCGGCAATGCACGTCAAGTTTTCGAAGATCAGTTGTATAAAGTTTGCGGTGCCCAGCTGCAAAACAAACCGCCGATGTAATCGTTTCGTTCCGTTTCGTTTCGAAGCCTCGCGTTTTGTCTCGATGTAATCATAGCATCAAAAAACTTGAGTATACTTGGGTCGAAATGCCATTGAAACCATTTTGTCACAGAGAATCCATTTGTGAACATGGAATGCACGGGCCGCACTTTGTAATCGGTGGTCAATATCGTCCTGTCGTGTGCCTGCATTTTCCGTCGACAACATACAGCCCAGCCACTTATGGGACGACGACTGGTCCAACACTGCAATCTCCAAACCAGCGCGGGTCGTCAATGTCTTCGGTGGTTGCGCTTGAGTTGTCAAAGCCTTTGTTTTTGCAGCGTTGAGTTTGAGACCGACCTTCCCGAGTGAAGTCACCAGTTTATCAAGCATATAGCCAAGTCGTTCGGCAGATCCTGCAAACAACAAAATGTCGTCCGCAAAGCGAAGATCCAATAAAGGTGGCCCACCATCTCCTAAGTCCAACCCATTGTGTGAAACATCAGACTCTTGCATCGCCAATTGCAGTACTGAACAAAATAGACGAGGGCTTAATGCACACCCTTGTCGCACGCCAGCCTTGATGCAAAATTCACGGCTCACATCCGAGTGTCCAGTGATTTGTCCCGTCTGGTTCGAATACACCACCTGCAACAACCAAACCAGATGAGCGGACACCCTATGTAATCGCAAACCGCGCCATAAAGCATCCCAGTCCACACGGTCAAATGCTTTTGATAAATTTAAACTGAGAATCCACACCGGTCTGTTGGCCAACAATGTTGTGTCGATCACCATATTAGCACTCAACAGATGCTCCTCGATCCTCCGATTCGTCCTGAAACCATGTTGTTCTTCAGGTTGAGCATGTTCCAACAGCTCTGCGATGCGCCCCAAGATCAAGTATGCAAATGTTTTGTACATGAGTCTGATATTAGCAATGGGCCGGAAGTCCGTGGTGGTTCGTGCGCTTTGCATCTGGAACATTGTTTTATTCCAGAACGATGGTATTTCCCCCGTATGCAAAATTTGGTTCATGATGCCCAGGAGAGCTGTCACAACATTGTCTGGCGCAAAATGCAACAATTCAGCCACCAACCCACACTTGTCCGAAGCTTTGTTCATTTTTAGCCGCTTGATGGCACCATTCAACTCCTGTAAGCTCCAATTTGGCTGTGTCAAGTGCAATGGTCGGGTTGGACTACCTGGATGTCCATGAAAAATGTTTTCCAACATGTCTGCGAAATCATTGGCTGGAGGATGTTGTGCGCACTGTCGGACGATGGTGTGTGACATTTTCTGCAGCATTGTCCACTGGTTTGGCATGTTCAGCAACTGTTGAAGTTTTGAAGATTTCCATGCACGAAGCTCACGTCGATGCAATTTTGCAATGTCAAAAGATAATTGCTTTTTGATCGAACGTTCAACTGCTTGTCGGCGATGAGCGCGCAAATCTCGCAATGCATTGGAGGATTCATATTTGCTTCGTGTTTGTTTGCTGTAACCACCCCTCAACCCAGCATCAAACAATTCCTTCTCAAGCCCTGGCAAGTGCTGCGGGTTGTAAATGCTGTTGGCATCGATATGTTGCAACCCTATATGGTACAATGTAGCTATGCCATGTTCATCAAGGAATGGTTTCCAATGTTTGAGGATCCTCTTGCGAACATGCTTGCTACTTTTTTTGCACCTTCCATGTCAACAAACAGTGTACACATCGATGGTCCAATCCAATGGGCAACATGTTGTCATTCCATACCCTCGACACCACTGCTCTCTCATCCGCAATGATATAATCCAATTGCACGAGGGCCTCATCAAAGTATATTTCACACGTCCAACTTTCGCTGGTATCTTGGTTGTCCGATTGGCGGCTCAAAATTTGCAGCCCATTTTGTAGCACCCAATTTGCTAATTGGACGCCACGAGCATTTCGGGCACCAAAACCCCAGCAACCAAGAGAATCCACGGAGTCACCAGGTTGGACACCACCAAGGCAGGAATTGAAATCACCTCGTATCATAATACGGCCACCTTCTTTTCTTATTTCTTCCAAAACAACAGTTAGCAATTCATACATACCATCCACTGAAGCATCATCTTCCCAAGAAGTGAGGAAATAACATGAGAAAAGAATGGAAGTTTACGCCGCGGTATGTAAATTTGAGGAGGCATAAGCGAGGAAAATATGGATGGAATGATATGTGTGAAAGGTGTGCCATCATATTCCCCGACACAGCAATGCCAACTCCTTGATGTGAAAGTCCTCAGCTAAAAAATGTTTGACCACCACTCGGCAAAACAAAGCATTCCTCCACAGCAGACCTCCAAGTTTCGCAAGTAAAAATCAGATCGTGGTCACAAGCCACCAGCTCTGTACAAAAATCATGAAAGCATGAGTCGGCACGAATGCTTTGCACATTTTTTGTTATCGCATGCAGTGAAATGAATTCGGTCTGTGCAGCTGACTCCGAGGCAACTAATGCATGCCATCACGTAAGTGCAAACCATATGTTTCTATTTTCGCACGCCTTCTCGGGTTGACCATAATAAATGCATTGTAAAATGTAAACCAAATGTTGTGACACACCATGCTGCATCAAAGCTGCCCACAAAGCTTGCCAGTTTACTTTATCGAATGCCTTCGACAAATCCAAGCTAATGATCCACAACGGGATGTTTCAAACACAAATTTGCAGTTGACAAGTGTTCTTCAATCCCTTTTTGTTTTCGAAAACCGTGTTACTCTTCTGGCTGTGAATCTTCTAAGGCTTGTCCATCCAACCCAACATGAGGTAGGCAAACATTTTGTACAGCAAACGCAAGCGAGCAATGGGACGAAAGTCTGATGCAAGTTTCGCACAGCTAGATTTTGGAAACGTCTTGAAGACTGTTGCTTGCCACGATGTGGGGANTTTATAAACAGGATTTACATCGTTTTGATGTTTTACAACGCCGTCTTCTTCGATCAGTGGTGGGGCCACCTCGCAATGTTGATTGGACACAACCGTGGCACGAAATCTTACACCACTGGAATGGACGAATTCAACAATTGAAGAAGTGCAAACCTTGGTCTGAAATGTGCTTACAACACCATTGGAACCTGGCCCATTATTTTGCATTGCTGCCAGGCCACCGGTGGTTCAAGCGGGTTTTGCATTGGAACCCTTGTGGGCGGAGAAGGGTTGGACGGCCGAAAAATTCTTGGGACACCATCCTTGAAAATTTTTGCCGCCTGAAGGGCCTACCTTCGTGGGAAGTAGCTGCCATGGATCAGGATTTATGGTCTTCAAGTCTTGCTGAATTCTTACATTTCTGCAAATGATAATGTACATATGAAATTGTTTCAGATTTCCCCTGTGCCTGAAACAGGCTGCCCAATGGGGCATACAGGGTTGACCGTTGACCGTTGACCGTTGACCGGTACTGAGAGCATGAAAAAGTACATCCAGCAGTGCTTCCAAATAACCTTCCGGCGCATGTTTCAACAATTCGGCAACCAGCCCTAGATCATGCCCTGTTCGTTTGGTTTTCGCTCGTCTGATTGCAGCCCTCAGCTCGTTCATACTCCACGGCACTTCCGTCAACATCGGCCGGTCCATTGGCCTACGAAATTTCCAGAAAAAATGTTTGCCAGCATGTCTGCAAAGTCGTTCGGATGTGGTTGTTTCACAACATGGCGACCTTTGGGCTGCAACACTCCTCTCCTCAAGTTCCATGAAGACGAGTTGTTCAAACACACACGTAAGGATGCAAATCTCCATATCCGTAATTCTTGACAATGAAGTTTCCGGATTTGAAACAACAACTGCTTCTTTTCGATGAAGTTGGAAGCCGTCCGTCTGCGCCACCGCAGGCGTAGCAAATCCTCAGAAAGTCTGCAAGTTCGTTTTTCTGAACCATAATTTCCATGCAACCTTCCACTTTGTACCAAACACTTTTCCAAAGACTCACACGACGTTTCCTGGATCCGTGTTAATGGTTCCCTCAAACAATTATAACATGAAATAGCAATTTCATTTTCATCAAGTTTCGATGCCCAATTTTTGAAATTTATCCCCCTAACACATCCTAATACCACTTTCAATTGAGCCGTACTTCATGAATAAACATGACATCAGCACAAGCCGCAGAAGATTCCAAAACGACAACCAATATTCCAAAAATTGTTCAGAAGTATTGTTTGGGTTCTTTCACCAAGACATTTGGTTTCTCGAAATTGAGTTTCATGTAGATGCTGCCTTTGAAAAAGGTGTGCTGCACCTGACCTATGATCGTTGAAGGCACTAGCATGCAGAATGTCATGTAATGCTCACCGTAGATTTGGTCAGGCCAAATCACTGAGATGTATTACTATACTTATGATGCAATGCTTTCATCGTTTGATCCCCCAAAATGGGTATTGTAATTTAATTAATCAGACGAACTGCGATTCTCATTTGGATTGGTAGTGTTTCCTGACCCTGGCGGTTTCGGACTGCAATGATAGGCTTAATCCTGCAATCCTGCATGGCCGACAGCATGGGAAAACTAAATTCTAGATTTGTGTACCTTTCAGACACAAACAGTGTGAAAAACTACCAGCCCCAACTGGTTAGCCAGATTTGAGGCACAATCAACAATGGTTTGGGACTGCAATGATGATGCCTATGCATGGACGGCACTTTCATTTTCATGTTCAAGGACCAGCTGTGCAACCTCAAACACAACTAGGGATAGACAAACATTTTTTTTTGAGCAAACGTTTTGATTTCCAACAAAACTTTGGAGGCACCCTCTGCAAATCTGAAAGGATGAAGGTTGTCCTTACATTGCGATGCATATGATTATTAGCATGCTTGGTCTTAGACGTATGTGTTTCCATTTAAGTCCAATGTATCGAACAAATGTTCGTCGCAACTATCCTGTAACACTGTGACCTTCAGTCTTTCAAAGCCAGACCAGTGACACAAAAAGTAGAGGCACCAAATGTTGTCATAACTGTTCGGAGTGATGAGCAATGATGGGCGCCCCATGGATGGTGAGCTAGGCACTCGTTCCCCGCGGTCCCGGAGCCCAAAACACCTGCGCCGGAGAGCGACCCCGAACGCAGTGCAGGAGACAGTCATTTTGCCTGCATCTTTGTTGTTCTTCTGCAACTCAGCCACGGATCACAATGCTCAACACGCAACACCATAAGCAACATGAGTAAGAATCATGACTTGGAAACAAAGAAGTTTCATCGATGACACGGAATGCTGCACGTTCAAAAGCCCACATAACTCAGGTGCGGTGCTACTCATTGAGCGGCGGCGTGTTGGCAGAAGTTTCCTTGGACTGTCCTGCCAGCTTTGCCGGTCTGAGGGCAGCACTGCGAGAGAAGGCGCCGGTTGCGACTTGGCGTGAACCCTCATATCGGGGAAGGGGACCTCCACTTCAACTTGTGCGACAAAATTCCGCCAAGGAAACAAATCAAAGTTTGCGCTTCTTCGCTGTTGATGGAGGTGAACTGGAGGACTGCGATGTTGATGGAGGTGATGGAATCAATGGTGGTTATCTAGGAACTCTTGACGGGTAATGGTAATTCTATTACATCGTATGGTTGGCAATTTTGTTGATTCAGGATAGCGTAAGGGCCTAATTGAAGCATGCGACGGTCAAACTGCAATGCCACAAGCACGCCCCAAGGAAAGGGTGTCAATGGAAGGTGTCAAACGTCACCAGAAGTTTCGACAATTGCCGAAACAGCGGGCGGGCGAATAGATCGAAATGAACACGTGTTGCCTGCTAACGGAACACTTGAATCATCGAACTTAAATTGGGAGTATGAATTAGTTAGGATTAGGAAATCTTTTTTTTTTAATATCCAGCCATTGGTGAGTTTAGCCGACAAATGCCAGAATATTATCGGCCCAGTGCGTCAACGGGTTGTCAAGCCATGTCAAGCCCTTTCTTCAGGAGAGTGCCAAGGTTAGTACAAATCCATTTCTGAAGGTATAAGAAGGGTCCCAAAGTCATTTTCACATTTTTGTGTCCAAAAACAGTTGCGCTATCTTGCGCTTGAACCACGACTGATTTTTTTGATTCGTGGTTCACCTAAGATATATTTAACAAACTGGAAACCAGACAAGTCCAAAGCATGGAAATCGCAGGAGCACTCGCAAGTTCAAGTCCCTTCGGAGGTCACCGTGGTTTCTTGGATCGGGGAAGTGGTGCCAATGTGCGGGGAGGTTGGTTGATTTCGGTTCACATTATGACCAACACCACTAGTGACATTGTGGCATGGAGGAAATTTATTGTCAACATGAAATGCACATACTGTGAGAGATGAGGCAGAGAGAAGATTCCCCCATTGATGTTTGAAACATTTTCAATCGTTGATTCCAAACAGCATTGGACACTGACTCAAAAGATGCCTCTTATATGACGACCTGCCAAGAGACAAAGACAAAAATTTCACCCGCACCTCATTTCAACAACCAACTCTCCCAACAGAACTCTCTGCATGTTCACAAGAAACATAAACATCTTTGTTCCAAAACATGGAAGACGGGAAAACCACAACTTTTTCCACACGGTTTTTGTGCAACGGGCCCGTCCGGCTCCTGGATAAACATCCGCCCCCTCTCAGGTCATCTCCAATCGCGAATGGATCATCACGGGATGTACAGATGGATCTGCTGCCACATGGGATGCCAACACAGGTGAGTGGTGCACATCCTTGTTTGGACATGACTTGCTCTTTGGCCCACTTAGAAACGGCTAGTGGGGCAGTGTTCATTTGGAATACTGCTCAAAAATGTAGTATGCGTTGTAGATAACGATGGTGATTGTGATGATGGTGATGGTGATGGTGATGGTGATGGTGATGGTGATGATGATGATGATGATGATGATGATGATGATGATGATGCTGCTGCTGCTGCTGCTCCTGTTGAATGCGGAGCAAACAAGGACAATACAGTTTTTACCCTACATAATGATGCACGGGTAAACCTAGGATCTTAGTCTTGTTCCAATCAGATACACATTCGATGTCACGATGGTCTTATGACAATTCCATTTTTTTTGGGTTTGTGTCAGGGCATGTCATATTTACATCTTCCTTGGGCCCAGTAAGTCCTGAATTTTCGAACCTTCCATCCATCAGGATGAACGCGCCGCAAGATAGATTGAATGTGGCCTAGTCGAAAATACAGAGCTGCTGTACTCTTCGTTCAGCTTTCACCTTATGTGAGGGACTTTCATGAAAAACCACTGTTGTGATGAAAGAACATTCCAAGTCTCAACTTGACCCTTCAAAGTTTTCGGTACCCACATCAATCATCAATCTTCACTAATCTTTCAACTGCACTAATGGAGAAACAATGGTTTATTGCGACCCACCTCACAGGATGATTTGACCCAATGTTGAGTTTGAGGTCTGTCTTCTCAGTGGCTTTATCCCCAGACCATTTGTCCATAGCAACGGGATCGTCGGATCATACCATACGCCTTTGGAGCGTACAGAAACAACGCTGGCGCCTGACATTGCGAGGGCACCGCAGTGGGGTGCTCTGTGCCACCTGGAAAGAAATGGGAGGTGAGGAAGGATGAGTGTGGAACCAATTCACACTATAAAAAAGGATATCTTGAACAAGATAGATCGTGAAGATACACCCCCGAAGTTTAACATAGTCCCCAAAGGATGACCGTATCAAAGGGATTTTTTCATCATCCAAGCATCCTTTTCCAGCGGTGTGGTGGAAGCTTTGGACAGGGGCCATCAGTCAAACGCATCCGAGGATTTTTGGCCGAGCCATAGGCAAAGGGTGAGCACAAACATTGTTCATATCTTGTAATCCTTACTACTTACTGCTTTTATATGACGAGGTATCAGTAAGGACTAAAGGGGTAACCAAGTGATTACAGTAATTTATATCCAATGGTTTGTTTCTTCTTCTTCTTCTTCGTTAGATATTTGTTATGAGGACTTTACTACTTCTCAAAAGGCTATGGGTCTCTAGGTAGCACTTGGCAATCAGCCAGAAAAGGTAGAGTGACAAATTTTTCAATGATATTTTTTATCATCACACTGCTGCTGCAAACAAAAAAACATATGATCACTCCTCAAGGTATTTACATGGTGAATTTGCGTAGTTTTTTTTGTGGAATTTGGAATTTTTCCATGCGTTTTTTAGGTCAATTTCTCCAGTGATGGGCGTCACTTAGTATCCGCTTCCAGCGATCGCACCGCACGGGTTTGGAGCGCTGGAAGCTTTGGAGAAGCTGAGCTGAAGATGGTGATGTTCCGGGGGAAAACTGGTGCTTTAGACCTGGGAATCCCTCTCTAAAAGGAAGGATGTCTTATATAGGTTGTCTGGTAATTTCGGATGTGGATCAAAACCCGGGAATTCTTGAAAGGTAAGTAATGTCCCACATGTGAGAATCTTTAGGGCATTTTTTTGGTTCCTTTTTGGTTCCAAACGTCCACCATTGTGAACCACTTGCTCTTCTTGGCACGTTTTTGCATCAAACCTGGCGAGCTGGGTATGGAACCGATTGAACATTGAGTATATACTACTACCCCATTGCATGCAGCTCGATGGGCGAACATGGAACTGCATAGGCACGTTGTAGGAACACCGAGCAGCAAAAGTTCTATCTATTCTGATACCCAAACAAATCACCATGGCATGTCTTCAAAAGTTGCAAATGAACAGATGATTTTCCATGATGTGTTCTTGGATCGTGGGTGCGATGCTGGGTTGCTACTTACAAAACTGGAAACTTTGGACGTCAACAATCGCCCTGTCAAACCACAGAAGGAGTGTATCTCGGTGCTGCGCGGGCACCGCAAAGATGTATCTCAGCGGCCTTGAGGTTGAGAAGTTTTTTTTTCTCGCCCTCTTTGGGGGATCCAATCACGGTGTTACAAAGCCCTTCAAACCAACGTGTGGTGTCTTGTTGGATGTACCCATAACATGGGGTATTAAGCTCTTTTTCTCGGGATTTTTATTGAAACATTTGAAATCAAAACAGTTTCCGAAAAATCACTCTGATGGCTTAGCTGACTCGAACTGATTGATTCAAGCAGCACTTGATACTAGTGTGATGGCAACAAAGTGTATGTATGTATTGATATTTATATACACTTAAATCTGATATATCTAGACTATATACGATCCAAAGAAACATGGATATGAATCTATGAAGGTTCGTCAACAATCACAGATTTTTTGCTTGCAACTATCTCAACACACAATCTTCCAACTTGTGCTTTCTGCAGAAACTCATCATAGCCATGGCCAAACCAGGTCTCCTGGGCAGCTTTCTCCCCAGATTCCACAGAGATTTTGACTGGCTCTGACGACCGGACGCTGATCTTCTGGGATGCCAACACGTGACCTGTTGACATCGTCAATGGGATGGGGAAGGAGTGGAGATGGGTAGCTGGTGGCCTCTGATAGCAGGGTTTTTGGGTGAGGATATGATCATTGAGGAAGGTAATGGTGTGTGCATATTCAGAATATGGATTTGACTCAAGATATCTTGACCTGAATATGGATTCCATATCTTTTTACAACATTTCATCAACTACACGCACTGTAACAGTGTATTAATTAATCTATTCGTCACCATGAAGGGAACCCTATTACCCTCCATCATCGACTATTACAGTGTTTAGGCAGGGCCCAAAATCTGTACAAAATAGTATGCAGTATGCAATGTACATGCGTTTGTCATGTATCTATATATTTGTAAGACAATATTTTAGAATGTTTAAACCTGGCATTTTTGTACTTGGCTTCAACCTTGGAGTCCAGGTATGCCAGATCACAGACGCTGGGGGGCCATCCTGATCGCATCAATTGCGTTGGCTATGCCTGTGATGGGCGCCATGTGGCGTTGGCATTTCGCACCAAAGATGTGTCTGTTTGGAAAGTGGATGCTAGGTTTGCGAAGCGGGGGGTGACCCTGCAGAATGGTCAAAAAAGTAAGTTTTTTTCCAAAGAAAAAGTTACGACATCATCTTTGAAGTATTACGATGGTATAGGTACTTTAGATTTATCACCATGGGACAGGGCACACGCTGATGACTGGACATCGTAGCCATTTTTAGCCCATGACTTGTGTTGAATCCATGAGCCGACTTCGAGTTGCTTCGAGTTGCATTCATCATAGGGAAAATGGTGGTACCCTTGAAATGGTACCCTAGCATCTAACCCGCCCAAGGAGCCCTTTAAAAGGGGATACAGCAGATATACCCAAGAGATATCCACTATATAAGGTGTATATGCGGTTCATTATCAAGGGTACCACCATTTTCCCCATGAATTCAGGAGCGTCATGGTGCGCAGGGAAGCGAGTTGCTTCAGCGGCTGCAGCACAAGTCCGCTGCCTTCGCAGCATCATGGCATCCAGAAAAGTTGGAATTGGCTGTTGCACTGGCTGATGGCACAACCATCCTTTGGAATGCCCTGGCAGGTAGTTGGGGGGTGTATAGAGCTTGCTAGAAAGTGAGGATGATGATGGTGATGATGATGATGGTGATGATGATGATGATGATGATGATGATGATGATGATGATGATGATGATGATGATGATGATGATGATGATGATGATGATGCCGCCGACGACGACTTTTTGGACTTTGACTTTGATGCTTCTTGTGACGATGAAAGGAAGAGAAGAAATTCCAGGTGTTTTCCAGAGCAAAATCAAAGTGTATCCCATCAACGCAATTGGTTTCAACAAAAGATCAATGCGTTTTTTCCTCCCCCGGCATGCATGTATATCATATCCACGCTTTTTTTTCCCAAATCCTTTTCGGAAAGGTGAACAATTGGTGACCTTGGATGGCCATGGAGGGAAGCTTTGGTTAACAAACAGTGGTCTGGGCCTGGACGGCTGATGGGATCTGGGGTGCGTTTTTTTGTTTTTTTCATGTGGCTAATGTCAGATGGGGTTTTGTATCACAAGTTCAGTGAGTGAAGAAGGGACCAAGTTCTTTTGAAATGTCAGATGATGAAATTGCTAGTCATCCCCATTTCGTAGAGGAATAAATCTTGGAGATAATTGATTATATCAGTTTCTATATGTTTCTGTAGCCTTCTTTGGCAAAAAAGCTCAAGTCTTCCTTAATCTCAAGTCGTGCCTCCAACATAAATGTTTTCGCAAAAAAGCACCTGGTTGCGCCAACAATTTGAACGCCTTGATTCCACCATAGATTCCCATGAAAAATCGAAAACAAGGGGTCCAGTTTCCAGAAAAGGAAATGACTTGTAACTACAAAATGGGTAAGTTAATCAGATCCCCAACCCCAACCCCGGAACTGTACCACCACCAAAAAATCATCAAATAATTTTTTGCCCAACCTTTTCGGGGACCAGGACCGATTGGATCCTACTTAGGAAGGTCTTTTCTGTAAGTTTCTCAACGGATGGCTTGCTGTTAGCTACTTCCTCAGCAGACGGAACAGCAAAAGTGTGGAGTTGCAAGACCTATCGATTCTCGCCGATGGAGTTGAGAGCTACGATTGCTCACTGTAGTCACTGGCTTTGTGGCTGGCAATGTGAAGTTAATTTTGGTGTTGATCAATTTAGACTCAAAGGAATATAGACCTACTAATCCTACTATTTAACTAAATTATACAACTACTATTATTTTACTATGACCTTTACCTTTCCATATTTGTGAAGCATCATGTTTATCCTGACTCTTTACGTATTTACCTGTGTGTTTTGCGCAATTTGACCTTAGGATGCCTGCGGTCGCTGGAGGGACACACTGCTGCCGTGAATGCCGTTTGTTTCGCGCAGCCCTACCATGCGACCGAGGAACAAAAACGTTTGACAGAAGGGATACAGGTAGATCAGGGTAGATAGACGCGGGCGCTACAAAAACAGTGGATCAGTAAAAGACCTTTATGGCTGAAAAACATCATGGTACAAGTAAATGCTATTTGAGAGCTGTGTCTGAACAACTTTTTAACATCTTTTGAGGTGGTGTACTTGGTACTGTAAGGGTCTCTGAAGTCTACCTGAAGTAGACTTCCAACCTTTCCGTTCTATCCAGTTTCTCATGGGGTGTCCATTCATTACCTTTGACGTAAACTTGAATTCACTGCTGTTGACTTGGCTCACCTGTAGCTGCAGTGAATATCCCGCTGTATACATATATACATTAGATCATATACAAGGTGTCTTATCCCAACTGGCACAGATGTTTTTTAAACTGCATCACTTCTGAAAAAAATCGCCAGTTTTTGTTGATGAATGTATCGATGACGAGCCGCAATCCTGAAGGGTTTAAGCCTTCACCATGACCATGGTGGAACAGCTCATCCAAACATACTCCAATAGTATCCCCAACAGTATGTAATTCATCAAGATTGCCACATGTCCAACATCTCCCACATAAATTTTGAAATTGGTGCCAATCCTTTGTGTCAGCAGGCCAGCGCCCAAAAAAAAGAGCCATTGGCTTAAGGTATGACCAAAGACTTGCCATCAGATATTCAAGAGGTTCGATGCAACATGATGAACCAAAAATCGTGAGAATTGCCCGCAGCCCGCAGCCCTAAAACTGTACTAGCCATCTATGCAAGACCATCAGTACTATAGGCCGTTAAATCCGAATCGATGACCAAACGTTTTGCGCCCCCAAAAAATCGGAAATCAGATGCTGTAGGAACATCCGTCAAACTAATGAAACTTCCATAAACTTTAATCAACTCAACATAAATAAACTTGGCCCTAAAGTCTTACCATCCAAAAAAAATCCATTGCATTTCTCTATCTCAAGGCATTTTTGAACAACTGTTAGGTAGGGTTGGATGTCCCAAATTTTGGGGGCTCTTCAGTTGAAGCTTCGGGAAACAGCGCCCTTCATGTGGTGGAGGACATTGGGTGGAGTTGCTCGGGTATCCATGGTGTCAGGTATGTCATCCTACCATCCTGGAAAGGCAATTGGAGGCTGCAGGTTTTGGTGATAAAGTTGATGGAAATTAATCCCGCGGCTGTTTTTTTTTAAGGTTCCTGAAAATTGGAAGATGGTGAAGATTTGATCATTCGTTGATGTGAATGTTTTATATCTATATATTCCCTTCTTTTTTTGAAAAAGAGGGATTTGCAACCAGATGTGCTAGTAGTCGTGCTAGTTTAATGGAGGGTCTACGGTAGATATGGGAATATTTGCAGTACTCACCCTAGAGTCTGGTTCTTGAAGTTTGGTTGAAAGATTTTCCAAAAAGCACTTCTTGGGATCATTCTCCTTTATGGCTATGAGTCAGGCAGTGCACACAACAACGGTATTGCGATTGCCATTCGATTGTGAACACCTGGATGTCAATCCTATCAGGAGCTAAAACCGCGGATACCTCCGGGTACCCGGCGAAGGTCTCTTGGAATGCTGCCAGCTGTGATTTACACTACCAGTCACTACCAATGAAAATTCCGAACATGAAAAATGGACGCAGTTTCAAAAGATTCAAAAAAGTTGCATGTTCCTACCAGCTGGGATGCATAAAATTCTGCATATATATATATATATCTTACACATATACATTTATAGATATATACAAATATCAGATATCACATATATGTATATATGATTCTCTGTATACGATAAACTACTTATAAACTAATGCTGTCGCGGTGCATTGATTTTCCACATTGTGTGCCATTGCATACATAGCTTCATGCTCATGCTGCATTGATGGACCAGTCGCTGTGTGCCCTGCAGCGAAGACTACCGGCTGGAACCCGAAATGCGAATGAACATATTTCAATCTTCCCTACCCACCCACCCCCACAAAAAAACAAACAAAAAACTTAGCTTTTCTAGCGGTTCCTTTTGGAGGTGCGTATCTTGTGAGTCTGATAACGTAGGCCGATGCTCCTGAGATGGTTTTACAGGCCCTGCCCATTTGCTTTGGCCGCTTGGGAAAGCCATGGAAATGATGCGGAAACGCAGTGTTTCATTGTACGTGAATGCACTTGGTATATTGTTCTTAAGTCAAAACTTCAGTTCTTTTTCAAAAAAAGGGGGGTCGGGTTTCAGGACTTCTAATACTCAAACTCATATCGTCATACAATGGATCTTATGTTTCGAGTTTGGGGAAAGTATGGATTGATTTTGTGTCCAGCCTCAAGCGCTTGCTGCGACTTCCAGGACTAGCGAGCTGTTTTATTGCTTCCAATCTGCAATTTTTCATTTTCAATTTTTATTTTGGAATTCTCTGGGACAGATTTCTCCATTACCCTGTGTTTTGATTTATCGAATATCTTTTAGTGATGGCCATATTGCCATTTCAAAAAAGAGCCTGGGATAACTTTCCACCAATTTGGAGGAAGCTGATTCGGCACCTCCAAATGCTAGGCTTGCGGCATGGAGTCTCATCCAGTGGACTTCTTTTGCCTTAGGTGTTTGGGTTGGAAGGTTGGAAGGATTCGGGGAGATGGAGGTGACTTCATAGTGACATATGGTGATACCCCCAAACATGGTTGAATTTTGAAAAAAAACTTAAGAAGATTATGGATCTCGTGTGTTTTGTTGATAGCAAGTCTTTTTGCATCTCTGACATGATGTTTGTTCAGATGTCATGTGTTTGCGTTTGTTGTATCGTGGCGTCATGAAAGAGTTTATGCCCTGGAAATTTTCGGTGTACTGGCACGAGGGGCGGGACAGAATCTCTTTGCCACAAATGGTTTCTGTGTTTTTGGGGTGGGAGATGCTTAACGTCAAAACTAAACAAGCTAACCTGTACTTTGTACCGTATGTCTGAACATGAGACAGAATTTGGATGGACTTGGCAGATTTGGACGCACTTTTGCGGTTTTTTACTTTTTTCTTTTCCTCCGATAGTCATGCCGGAGTGGAAAAGAATGTCCTTCCAAAATGTAAATGTTGAATTGTTAAAAAGTTGACCAGCATGGACCATTTTCCATCACACCATGATCCTGGGTGAATGATCATTTTTTCACCAACCCCCAAAAAAGTTGGCTTCTTTGGGGAGGGATCACCCTACATCACATTTTTTGAAAGGTCTCTTTTAGATAAACACATTATCTTAGACACCCCAACAGCCTGATTCTTTTCCCTTGCCAATTTCAGATCCCAACTGCTTAAAAGATGGGCGAAAAAAGGCAGTTTCGAAACTCAGATTGGGCCAAAGCAGCGCTGGGAAAGGCTTCGATTCCTCAATGGTTTGAGAATGGTTCAAGCCATGTTGAAGTGAATGACTATCCCAATGACCTTCGGGAAGTTGAGATTAGGTGTGCCTCATTGGAAAATTTTCCATATGATGTGGCATTTATCATCGCCATGTGAGAACCTGTAGGTCGTTTTTTTTGATGCAGATTGACCATTTTATGTGCAATTTTTGTTGAGATGTTTTTTGGTTGCCAAAAAAAAACATACCCAAAACAGCGGTCTGTGTCGGCCTTGTTTGGTGGCACTTCGGGGGTGGCGCTACGAGGCCCTCATGGAGACGCTTCAACACATGAATCGCTTCACCACCCTGACGGTGGGAAAGTGCAAAAATGTCACTCACGACGCTGGGGTTCCCCAGTTTAGTGGAGCTTCACTGGTTTTGCTAGAACAGCTTGGAAAGGTTTTAAAAATTGTTAGTCGATTCCTAGAAGTGATAGTGATCTGGATTTTTTTCCGAATTGGTTTCGGGGGGAGAATTGAAAAGGAAGCCAAAGAAGTCGTGTTGCTCTAGTATTCTGAGACTTATATTTGAACAGTATCCCCCTGACAATTCCCACTCTAAAATGGGGAGGACGTGCTGCAAAATCATAGCAATTTTATGCTCACCAGAATTGCTCAAAAATGGTGTACCATATCAGGTTGTTAAATCATGTTTTACATTTTAGAGTGGTGACCTTTGAAGAAAAAAACCTGCACCAGAGCAACCCTAGAGTTTGATTCTAGAGAGGTCCCAGCGTACCCAAAGTTCACTTTATGCTCTCTAAAATGGGCGCACGACGTACCCAGTGAATTCCAAGGGGGATTGAACAGTTATATTTGGATCAAGCCTGCTGAACAAACATGTCCTGCCAGTTTATCAGAGTTGTTCTTCTTGTACATACCAAGTCAAGATCATTTGCACTACCAAACTACTCATCCCTTTCGTACCCCACCAAGAGCTAAGACAACAGTCGTTAGCAAAAACACTCAGCATTTCCTAGCATCACCGTGCCAAGACAACCGCCATTTTTGGCAGTTTTCAGGTCTATCAGCGTTTCAGCGGCTATGCAGCACGACACCGGAGAGCGCTCTTCTGTCCGGGTCGCCAAACAGATAGAAATGGCACCAGGGAGGGCCGAAATGAGCCCAACACAATATCAATACTGAATAGAGAGTTGAAGTGGAAAGAGCACTTGTTCACGTTGGTGTTGTGCGTAGGGTGGTTGCAGGAGGAATATGTAGATAGATCATATTCCATCTTAGTCCTGGTTTTCAAACATATGCTGAACCAAAGCTACCAGCTAGGTTGGCTTTGTGTGGAGCTGACCTGTACAAAACAAAGCAAAAAGGTCAGCAACTGCTGATGTCAGCCTGTCAAATCATTTCAAGATTCCTTTTTGTATCATCAAAACTGCAACCCTTTTTCCCAATTTCATGGCAGAGCCGTTTCTTGTCCTCTGGTGATGATTTGCCAGACCAAAAAAGATACTTGCCCTCTAAGATTATGTCATTTACATTTTAGAAGCTTCAGGCGGCTACCTACTTGAACGAACCATAACACAATGGTACTGTACCCCCCAACCATCCGCAAGCTTGTTCTTTTGGTCTAACATTTCGATGAGATTTTTTTTTGGGGGGGACCACCAAACACAAGGGTGACGGCTCAGTGGTGACATATCAACTAGCAGTAACGACATCCTGGGACGTCTACCCCCAGGTGAAGAAGTGTTGGCTGTCCTTGAAACGCTGCAAGAAACTGCTCTAGGTCGCATTTGTGGAAACCAGGCAGCATGGGTTCATGGGAATTGGCTGAGGATTTTATAGATATATAGTATGATATATGATATAAATATGATAGTTAGTCAACTGTTCATTTAAGTGCCCAACTAGCCAACTAGCCATTGACTGATATTTGTATACATGCTTTTCTCTCTCTTTTGTTCCCCATCTTTTTGTGTATTCTCAGCAACTTGCCGAGCAGTCGGTTGTGATTTTAAAGTTGAGACCGGGAAGAGTCCACTTATGAAAGGATTGGTGACATGCAGACAACACGAGGCTGTGTGTTGTTAAAGGTGTTTTTTAAACTTGCGTTTGACCATTGAAAGCGCAACACGCACACTGATGACAATGACAGAGAGATGGACACAGAAACGGGTCAAGAACACTTGCAGAAAGTAGAATCTGTGCGCCCGACCGTGATGCTAACGCCAGGTGGATGGAGATCTGTCCATTAGCAGGTGCGGCTGATCTGCCGATAGAAGCCTCGCTCACTAAACAACATCTCATGATTTGCAAGATGTTGCTTCATCTTTGGGTTCAAACGTTGTATTTTCATCAGCATATGGATGCATGAGATCTTTGACAGGTCAGTTGAAATCTCAGCGTTCCTCTTGAAATCTCAGGATGCAGAAACTTCTGGTGGAGTTGACGTTGATGTTGCAAGATTTGAACCCAAGCTGCAAAGAGCTGCTGGCCCAGCGGGGGATTTTCGTCGTGTGACTTAATAGTTGCTGAATTTGGCTGGCGAGTTGACGATAGCTACTCCCTAAAACTGACAAATCACCCCTGCAAAAATGGTGGAGTTGAGACACGATTCACGATCCGTTTCCGGGTTTTGGCCGATTTTCAGGTGCAAACTGTTCGTTTTGAGGAAGGGTAGTTGTTTCAGTTGAACTTTTTGAAGGGTAGGAAACGCCGGTCGGGCGGATTTATTGCATAAAATCAAGAGCTGATCCCAATCCTGGCAACAAACCAGGCAACAGTGGCATGCCTGTTGCTGGTCATGCTGCAGCAGATGCATTCAAAGTGAAGATTTTTCCTATAATCTTACCATGACATAACTTGGTGCCCATGGATCTTGGAAGCACCTGAAAGCGGAAAAGATCCAACATCATTGCCTTCAGGAATGCTTTTGGTGATGGCTATATTCTGGAAGTCGTGGAGCAACACTTGGGGGTGCCATCCTCCACTTTCGGGGGGGGGAACGCAAAGGTGGCTGAACAAGGACAAACATAAGAAAAAAGGGTATCAGTTGTGTCTTCCAAAATGGGCTCAAAAAATGCTGCAGGTCTTGAAGTCAGCTGAGCTTAGATAGTTGGAAGGTTTTGGTTTGTCACGTGTTGATGGAATTTGCTTTTGGATGTCCAGTCCAGAATCTTACTAGCTAGAATTGCTACTATGTCTTTTCTTTTGAGATACCTTCTGGGCCACCGTGTGTAAAATATGCATGACACAATCTAGCTATAGTTTCTCCAGCTTTGACTACAGAGCTTTATTTTCCCTATATGGTCCCATAGTGTAGAATCCAAACTTATTTGACATTCATTGTTGTTTTTAAGTCTGGAGGCATGGCATCATCAAGCATTTGTTGCCATTTGGGATGATGAAGGTCCACTTTTTTTGAACCAAACAAAAAACCTATATTTTTTGGAATCTGATGAAACATCAGCTTCCTGAAAACCCGGTTGAATGGTGACCTCGTTGCTCAATGAGAAGCGCCAGGTGATGGCGGGGACTGTGCAGAATGCGGGTGGGGAAGCATGGCACTTTGGGAAGCCGGTCATGGGTTGAATTGTTTTGGAAGGGCTGAGTTAGATTGGACAGGTTTGGCGGATGTTTATACATAGCAGTTTGCGACTTGATTTCAGTGGAGCTGGACGCCAGATAGTAGTGTTTCATCGTTTGATCCATGCAGCAATTGTGTCAACAACCGCTTCTTGGGTCATGAATTGAATGAACAAGATTGAGGTCTAGAGTCTAAAGAAAATCATCCGGAAAAAAAATCCAATCCAACTCATTCAAAATTTCCATTGAGGAAAATCATGTCTAACAAACAAAACAAAAAACTAACTCCAATTTTCCATTGAGGGAAAAAATGGTCGAATTTTTGAGTCACCGTGGAATCTTTCCTGATGATCTCCACCCCTTTTTGGTCAACGTCATCCCTGTTGAACATTTGGCTCAGGTCCAACCTTAGCCTCTGTAGCGGTGACAGCAGTTGGGAAGCCCTAGGTTTTGAGGGGTCAGCTACCCTGGAAACACAGCCGTTGCTTAATCCCATCAAGATTGAAGCGCCTAAAAAACAGCCATGTTTTTGTTGCCTAAACTAAGACGGTATTTTCCTACATGTTCCAGGTAGAAAGCATGTGGTTTTACTGTTTGGATACGATAGGATCGATACGTGCTCCTAACTTGTTGATCTGCTTCAGATCCCGAGAGACGATGGGTAGTCCAGCGTGCAACAGGTTTCAATCTATCCTTCCACCGGGTCACAAATTCACAATTTCCCATCAATTTCCAGTGGTTAAGAAAAACATGAACAGAAAAATTAGAATCATCTTGAATCTTAAGCGAACTTTTTGACTATGTGGTTCCATTTTGTATTTTCACCCCTACCTGGAAAGATGATCCAATTTGACCAACTTGTTCAGATGCGTGGTTCAACCACCAACTAGGTACCCTCCCTAAAAACTAACGTAGCACCTGAACATATCCCCATGGAAAGGGAGATTCCTGTAGAGAATATCCCCCTGAAAAAATATCAAATGGGTTGAACCTGGCAGAAACCACCAACTATATAATTGGTGGTTTCGAGGAGGATATTCCTCACATTGCCTTTGTCTCGAATTGATTGGGTTTGACATTCACCAAGGCCGATACCTTAGTCCAATTGTTTGGGAGCCCAGTGACGCAGATGTTTCTGTGGAAGCCGTTTTTTCATATTTGGGAAAACCATGGGAAAAAATGTGGGAACATTACATGAGACAAAGAACAATTTCCACTTTGCTCCAACATTTGGGGTATTCAATCTTCCAAAGGGTGTTTTTCCCCTTAATAGATTTGAATCTTCCAAAAGTGGAATCAATCTTCCAACATTTGGTGTTTTTCCCCCCCGCTCCCCTAATAGAAGTTTGATTCCAGACCATTCGGAACTCCTGCAGGCCAAAAGTACGACTACGCGCATGGTTTTGTCTTTTTACGATGGTAGTTTCGTCACCATTTTGGTAAACTATCTAGCCGAAAAAGTCTTGCATAGTTACTCTTGCTGACCTAAGGCAGATGGAAGGCTATTTTTGAAGTAACAACTTCATAGAAAGTCTTCGATTCACCAGTTTTTGATTTATACTTGCGATTTTGCTCACTCACAGCAGGCCAGTGAAGGATGATATCTAGAATGATCAATTGGTTACAATAGTGCTTCCAGTTGCTTCCATCACAGGGTCACATGAACAACATTGGCAAATGCCCCAGGGTACATCACATCTTCGAGCAGCTGTCGGATGCAATCACCTACAATGTTTGGGAAGCTCAAAAGCCAGGAATGTTCCAGTCCAATTGGGAGGGAGGATGTTTTCGACATGTGATACCCTCCCTAAAACTAACAGCGAGTTTACCCCTGAAAATCAATGGTTGGAAGTTGGAAGATGCGATTTCCTTTTTGGGATGGCCTATGTTCAAGGGCTATGTTTAGTTTCAGGGATGATACATTTTTTTCTGGTTGAAAGATGTTGAACATATAAACTACTTTGGCTAACTTGCAATTCAGTTGTGACCAAAAACTCCCTCAAAAACCTAAGGTTGCAAAGCTGGGCCTAGGCTTGGGATGTCGACAGGAAGAATTTGCCTTTGAATGGTGGGCGACCTTTATTGATTGTGTTTTGTGGGCGTCCATCTTCTTATGTTTTTTATTTGTTTCCGGGGTGAGGGGATTCTTGATTTTTTGTAGTGTGAGTTTTTTTGTTCAATGCACGTGATTAAGGACCATGCTAGCACAGGGACAAATTCAGAAAATGGCTGAGATTGTAATGAGCCACTCCGTAAAGTCATTGCATGACCACAGCATGCTGCTTTTCATCAGTTTGATTCAAACAGGTGGCGCTGAGAATCAGACCAAGCACTTGATCCGCTTTTTGACGAGTTTGGTATGAAGCTGAGAAGCATCGTCGCGCAAAAAATGCACAACATGCCGGTTGGAGTTATTCTTTGGTCCGGGCTGAATGGGAAGATGATCAACTAAAAACTGCGGACTGTTCTTGAAAAGCATGACATTGCTGGAAGATGCTCTAGATGAACCCCCCAATCATAAAGGTTGATGGAGGATTAGGAACCAAAAGTGTAGTAGATTGAATGTAATAACTTAAGAGTATAAGTTTATCATCCTTGGAATTACCTCTACGAAACAGGGGGGTTGACCCACCCGGAAATTCCAAGAAAGATATAAGGTTTGATTTTCTAACCCTCCTGTCGCAACCCCCAACCAGAAACAGCTGTCCGTTATCAGATAAACCCCAACGTGGATTAAGGATGGATTCCCGGCAACGGTGTCACTGGACCTCTTTCGCGCAGGGACGCCTAGTGACATCAGGTTTTGTTGTGACGTGATACCATTTGCACCGAAAATGCAAGGAACAATGTTCAAAGCGACCGGGAATTTTTAATTTTGATTAATTTTGAATGTTCTTTTTTGGCGGGGTGGGTGATGGTTTCCTTGTATGTAAACTAGATCAAATTGTGGCAATGCTTATTGGAAGTGAGTAGGAGTTACAAGGGACCTCCTACGAGATCATGAGGAAATGGGTGGAGTCTTCGAAAACCGCAGCAGCGATTTTCATGCCGTCACACGTCCAGGGTAGGCATCCATGTTCGATGCTGTTTTTGATCAAGGAGCATATGCGTCCTCCCAAAGATCAAATCGATCAAACCGATCAAACCTGAAAGAGAGATAACAAAATGCAACCTTCGGGTCTAGAGGTGCCTTTTTAATTGAAAAAGCATGAAAAAGCTACATGAAATTGTGAACTCGGAAACTTATAGAATTGTGTTTGACCAAGTAAGATCTTTACGCAACATATAGTATATTTATGATTTTATCAATACCATGCAAAGACGAAAGCACATAGTCTTCTTGCGGCAACTTCTTGCGTTTTGCATCGTTTTCTTGTCAACTTTGTGGGTAGGTTGCACCCCATGACCGGACGGTTTCGTGGATTCCATGTGCAGTTCTGCAGGGTTGAACCTGCAGTTTTCGATACGGAACTTGTTTGAAAGGCATATAGGATTGCATATGAAATACACGTTTTTGTTTCCCTTTCCTTTTCTTTTTAAAGGATATTATATATTCAAAGAATAAATATTCTTCATGAAGCCAAACAGGTTATAAGACTTCCCATTCTTCTTCGAAGGTTAGGATAAAACCTCTTACGGTCCGATGATGCGCCACCGATGGCCTGTCCCAAAGTGGACGCCAACAGACGGCGGTGGTGATGTCGATGGCTACTGATCTCGAGGAGGCACTTGGAATGTTTGAGACTTTTCTGGTTGGTGGTTTCAAATCTATTTGGGGAAGATTCTCAATTTGACTACTATTTTCAAAGGGGTTGAAACCACCAACTAGTTTTCGAATATGCATGGGATGATGTTTTTGTTGAAAGATGGTCAGCAGCTGTTGATGCAAGACTTGGGGCAAGTCCTTGAAACCTAAAAAAAAAATATCAACTGTCTACACCCCCGAAAACTAACATGTTTGAACCCCCCCCAAAATTGGTGGTTTGGGTCGATGCTTCTCCTTTTCCAGCGGAGGGGTGATTTTCAGAGGTAAACCAGCCGTTAGTTTTCGGGGGGGATCCAACACCCCCCCACAATTCAACCATTTTTTGTCGGACAAAGGCTCGCTGTAAAAATCGGCCTGAAGTGAAGTAGGTAGAGTGATGATGTAAAAAAGAAACATGAACTTCAAGTGGGTATGGATCTTGTAATTTGATTCATCTAGTTTTTTCCACAAACAAGATCTGCCTCAAACCTATCCTGACGCCGCGGGGAATCAACTTGAGAAAATCTTCAGAACCCCTCCGAGGCGCAGTGCCGCAATGCCTTGTACAAATTGCCCTGCGAGCAGCGCATGGCCGCCGCAGAACGGCATCCACACTGGCCTCGGATGACATGGTGGGACAGACGTCATGATGTCGTGGGTGACACCCAAGTTCTTCATCGTTGGTTGACATCCCTGCTATTCCCTGCTTATATTCAATGATATTCATGTAGGAGCCGTATAAATTCACACTCACTTAACACAATCGTAGGTGGTTTCATTGTTACCCAAGATGCAGATACACTCCATCTGTTGGTAAAAAACCATGTGCTCCAAAATGATCATTTGGGACAAATGGGATCAGAGATTTTTCACAGTGAAAAATTGGAAAAAAATCTCAAAGGTGGAGGGGGTTTCCCCGAAGACGCCAGGGGGCCTATAGATGATTAAGATTTGAATGCTCTAGAATTGCAGCTACTACTACTTCTATTTTTATTATTGTTATTGTTATTATTATTATTATTCCTCCTACGACGACGATGACTACTACGACTACTACGACTACTACTACTACTACTACTACTACTTCTTCGTCTTCTTCTTCTTCTTTGCTGCCACATGTGCTACCCTTCTTCTTTTCTTCATTCCTGATTTTTCTTCCTTTCCCTCCTTTTCCTTCATGCCCCTCCTTTTCCTTCATTCCCTGCCTTTCCTTCATTTGAATTGCTTTCATTTCCTTCCTTCTTCCCTTCCCATCTTTCTTCCTTTCTTCCCCTCCCTTCCTCCCTTCCTTTCTGCTCCTGCGGTTTTTCATATTTTGTGATCCTTTTGAAATTGCAATTCTTGACGCCTATTTGTCGCAGATATATCACATCACTCAGTAGATTCCTCCATATTGCGGCTTTACGGACCTAAACTAGGTGGTGGTTTCAAATATGTTTTATTTTCACCCCTACCCGGGGAAAATGATCCAATTTGATGAGAATATCTTTCAGATGGGTTGAAACCACCTACTAAATTACCAGAGACTTCACAACTTGGTGCAAATTTTCAGGAATCAAGATCCAAGTTGTGGTTGCAGCCCGGCAAATACAGCAGGTTTTGTGACTAAGTGGATCCCTTATGTATCAAGGGACAATTGGGTGTACCCCTACCCAATGTACCCATGGTATTTATTGTGTTTTTTTAGGGATTCTTGGAGATTATAATCCATAAATACCCACTATATAGGGCCTTTATAGGTACATCCAATTATCCCTTGAATGCAACACCACCACCGCTTGCAGGCAAGAGAAGCTTCGAGCTGCCAAGGGTGCAGGCACTTCTCCTTCCAGCTGCTTGGATGTTGGACACAAAACGAGGGAATGGAAACAATGAGTCCAGATTTTTCGTTTCGGTTCATATATTTTTTATGTTCAACTGGACTTTTTTGGGGAAAAGAGCCAATTTGACTTGTGCATATATTTTTCAAATGGGTGGTTGAAAAAAACCACCAACTGATTTTAAGTTGATTTCATTAAAAGCAAGTAAATTATCTAACTGGTTATTCCCCAAATGGTGGTTAATCAGTTAATCCCTCTAAGAGTAAAAAATCACTTTAAACAAATCCAAGTTTTTCGGATAATTTCATCATCTCCCAAAAACCCACGGTAAAAGTTGGCACGCATCTTTCCAGGTCAACCACCCATTGAGTTCACCAGATCAATGCCGGTCACTTGGGGAAGAAAAAACAATGAAAAGGGTCGAGGAGTTTGGGGAAGAGGTTTGGAGTATATCAACGTCTAAAAAGATGGGTTTATGGTTTGTCATTTCCGATAGCATCCATGTGTGGTATATTTACCTGAATTTACCGTAAACATCCACCAATTTTTGGTAAGTATGCCATACATGGATGGTATGGGTTTTGGAATTCTTCGATCCAATTCCAGGTTTTGTAAGTGGAATGATTGCAATTCAGCTGGAGGTACGTAGATAGTACAATCTCGCATGACAGGTATTAAATGTGTCTTTGGACAAGTCTGATCAGTTGCATGTATCTGCATATGTACCACATTGAACCATGCTGTCTCATATTCTTCACTGTAGTGATTCATGAGCACAAGTGTTTCACAAGTGTTTTCAGGCCTCTTCTATTATACTCGGAGGTCTAGATTGTTGAAAAAAAAATGCACTGCATTGGAAGCATACTACCTAAATCCTCTCCCCTGTGTGCCTTGAATCTTGTGTGTCATTGGCTATATGCCATCCAGACGCCCTTGTAGAATACCGAATGAAACATGCGAAAACCACACGAAAGACGAACAAGCAGGAGTGATCCTATATGGTAGGTTTCAACCTGCTGACATCCAGCGACCAGCATCACACTGCTTATCGGTTGAGGTTGGGGAAATCCCAAAGTGTACAGGCTGGTGCTTTTAATGGGCTTAGAAAGCCCTTCCCTATTGGGTAAACGAACCCATGAATGCATAAATTGGTCGATATGCAAATCTTAAAAACAGCACATCTATAGAAATTGGTAATCATTTATGTAATTACATTGATATTTCCACTTGTCATCAAATTGTGATGTTGTTGAAGATTCCTTCGTTGGCAACAAGGACTTGGACGGCGGCTTCCGTCGGAGGATTACTCCGCAGACTCCCATGTCTGTTTTACCTGGCGCGTGGGACGAGCGAAGGACGGGGATAAAAAATTGCAAAGGCATTTTTTGTTGCCTTCAAGTGATCGATGTTTAAATACTGTATGTAATTATAAATCTATATAATATATGACAGCCTCCCTGAAACTAAAAGTTCGCAACTGAAAATTGAGTGAAACCTTAAAAGAGGAAAGGATCGTTTCCCAACCGCCATTTTTCAGGGGAGAGCTGTTAGTTTTAGGGAGGGTATATGATAACAGCAGTTTTAAGCGTAAGGGTCTCAGCTCTGCTCACCCTTTCCCCTTGGTCCCTCCAAGATGAGTTTCCTTTGAATTGGGGCATTTTTTTTCACTTCCATGCTTATGGGAGGAAGGGTAAACTGCCGGGTGTTCCTTTTTGGTGATCAAACGGGTTGGTTTGTTTAGGGGGTTGCTGTGATTTTTTTTTTTGGTTGTCTTTTTTGTTTGCCCCTAAGTGTTGTTCTGCATTGAAATGTTTTTGTAAAGGCGGTACCTCAAAGGGTTGTTATTCTTCACCTTTTGTTGAGGAGTTTGGAAGCTCGCGTTGCGAGCCATTTGGCTGCTGCGCGACCTCCTCCACCTGCGGGACCGTCGTTGCCGGCATTGCCACCGAAATCGGCTGTCTCAACATTGGCGGGACCGAATGCTGCACAGCAGGAATGGTTGAAACTGATCTTTGAAACCAGTGACTTGAATGCAACATAATTTCTACCTTGGATTCAGGAGAGACACGATTGAGATATATTTTATGAATTTTTTCAGATATATTAAGTAGAATATCACAATATATATATATATATACATAGCTCCCCCCGGTACATGCACTTCTGACTTCTGACGTGAACCAATCCACTGTGGTGCAATCCACCGAGATGATGGGCTGAAGGAAGCCATGGGACATCATCGAGAGGAGAGGGGTCCCGGGGTCCACCATAAGCATCGAAAGTTACATGGGAAAATCGGGCCGCTAAAGATGCTGGTTACATGGGAAAATCAGCCAATAAGCACCTTGTTACAGGTAGGTAGCAAGTCCCTTGTTGAGAAGCAGGGTTTACAACTAAGTGATTAAGGGTTGAGAAACAAGTGATTGTGGCGTTTTTTTTTCGCAGGTGGTACTGTTGCACCAGTTGAGGTTGGCAGTTTAACCCATTATTTACAGAGTTTTATTTACATCCCGGGTGGTGGCGGCTGGATTTCTGAACCATGAATAGTAGCATAGCAATTGAAAAAATGGGTCCTTTAATGACTATGAAACAACAATAATTTTTGGGATGATTTTTCTTCACGTGCCATGCTCGTTTCAAATGGTTGATGTACTGTGGGACCAGTTGCTGTAGGCACAAGATGAGATATACTTGGGATTCACAGGCTCTCATTTTGCCAGGAACCAACTTTGAAAACTCGTGGTGGTACACCACGAAAATTTAACATAGACCCTGAAAATAGGCCTTCCCAAAAGGAAAGTAGTCTTCCAACCATCATTTTTCAGGGGCAAGCTGTTAAATTTCAGGGGGTGCAATGTTTTATTGGTGATGACAGGTGCTGTTTGAGAGGATTACTTTGAGATTTGATAAGCCTTTAAAAATCCCAGTGTGCAGCCAAAGGCTTGTGATGTGATTCGTGATGTACCTGTTAAAGATGGCAGATGTTTCGTTTTTTCCAAACGCTGGGAAGGAACAGAAAGGCGTTTTGTGGAAAGAATACGTGTTTTCTTGATTTGGAGATGGGTACTCTTGGGGCAGGATGTTATCCCAGGATGGCAACCCAATAGTTTTGGTCTCCTCCATAATCATGGAAGTGGAACATTCCCCCAAATGAAAGGAAAAGTAGTATTGGAGAGACCCATTTTTTTTGACTTCCATATTATGGGAGGAGGGGGAAGCTAATACTGTTCCAAACAGATCGGTTTATTGTTTGTGTGNTTGTGTTTGGGCATGTCAGGATGACACGCACATGAGAAGTGTACCAACAGCATGATCGCTGTACCCGAAGGCTTTTCTTTGAGTGGTTCAAAAAGGATTGTGTGCCTGCTTCCCAACAAGCAGGTTATGAGCCCAAGATTCACGCAACTGTGAAATCTGAAGCCATGGCAACAAAGCGGGGAGCTTCACTTCCAGCAAGTGGGATAGGAAATCCCTTCTGGTCTCAAAGGACGAAGGAGGAGTGGCAGCTGAGAGCGGTAAGGCCAGCAGATCTGCCAGTTCCTGAAGACGAAGAGACACAGAGACAACTGGAGCAGGAGGTGGAGTTTCCAGCTTTAGAAGAAGGCGAGACATCCCGGGGAAGGACCAGGAGATCTTCGAGGGTGACTAGTCCACGGAGAGCGGCTGGAGTGTTTAGAACGCCCCAGAGCTGGGAGACTGGAAAAGGGGTTGGATCAGTGGGTCTGCGAACCTCGGGAATGATGCCTATGGAAGAAGAGGAGAGGAGTGTCAATCCTGTACCTCAAGGAGTAGATGAAGGGAGTGATCCTTCGGAACAATCACTTCAGCGAGCCTTAGAAAAGGAAGTGGTGACCCAGCTTCATGAGGAAAATATGAGGCTGAAACAAATGCTGTCGAGGATGCAACAGTCAAAGGGGACTGGGACTACTTCGACGTCAGAATGGTCAGAGGTATCTGGAGAAAAGGAAGAAACAGGAAGGAGTTTCCTGCCTCAAACAGAGGAGAAGAAAGAGCGAATCATGTTCACGCCAAATGGAACAAGGGTGCCGTCACAGCCACCTCCTGTTGATCGGGTGGCCACGTGGAAATGCCTGAGTTACCACCATGGCCGTTGGATCTATGGAAGGACTATGAGAAAGAAGTTGGTGATCGAAGACGGTTCAAGAGACTTGGTGGAGAACCGTACCGACCATCAAGAGAGCTACATGACCTTCCACCTGAGCATCTTGGTCGCGGGATGAATTCCCGACAAGAACTTCGAGAAGGTCGTCAAGTTTCAGGCCGCGGGATGAATTCCCGACAAGAAGTATGTCATCAAGAAATGGAAAGCTTTGGAGGCCCACAGATGGATAGAGAGAGATGGCTGTTACGAGAGCTGGCGCAACTTCAACAAGCTTTGGACTCAGAGAAGAGATCTAAGGTGCGTTGGAGGGTAGATGAGGATGGACATTGTAGACAAGTGCCCCTGGGCAGGGCCGACAATCAAGGACATCAGGAACAAGTGCCCCTGGGCAGGGCTGATCATCCGGGACATCAAGAACAAGCGCCCTTGAGCAGGGCCTCTCATCTTGGATATCAAGAAGGAGATCGGGCTAAGCAGTGGCAACAAGGTGAATGGGGAGAAAGAGGTCAAGAAGGAGTTGGGTCTGGAGGTGCAGGACGACATCAAGATCTACCAGAACTTCTTGGCAGTGATCTGGTCCCCGTTGGTGCTGGGAGACTGGTTGGAGGTCATAGCTCCGATCATGAAAGATGTGAGCCCACAAGCTCATAGATGGTGGCCTTTAGTCGAAGCAGAGGCCAGACACTACTACGAAACGTGGAGACAGTCCACACCAGTGGAGAGACTCTACGTGAGACCGCGGTGCAAAGTGGTGGAGGAGGACCCATCATTGCAGAGGACGGAACAGCGAGGGATTTCCTTGCTGATCAAAGCGGTGCCTGAGTCGGTCAAAGAGACCATTGTGTCGGAGAGGATGATGACATCCACTGGAATCATCTTCACTTTGATGATAAATTTCCAACCTGGAGGGGCCAATGAAAGGTCAATGCTCCTCACGACGCTGACCCAACCATCGTGGGGGACATCAGTGAAGGAAGCCACAGCAACCATGAGAACATGGAGGAGATTTCACAAGAGAACAACAGAAATCGGTGCGGCATTGCCAGATGCTACAGTTCTGATGAAAGCACTAGAAGAGCCTATGCAACTGGTGAGCAAGACCGATGCCCAGGCAATCTTCCGACTGTCTCAGGCAAGAGCTATGTTGGAGGTGGACTCTAAGCCCACTATGGTAGCCGTATGGAACTTCAGTGAGTGTTTGCTGGCAGAACTGGAGTCGTTGATGCTGGTAAGTGGCTTGGAGGCTGGCACAAAAGAACCTTCAGTGAGTAGCACACCGGCTGTCAAGATGATGCAAGGATCAACATCAACAACAGCATGCAAATTTTGGGGATCTGAAGGAGGATGTAGACTGGGTAAACGATGCAACTTTACCCATGACTGGCAAGCACTACCAGATCGAGCTTCAAGATGTTTTGTATGCTCGGCACTGACTCATAGGAAGCAGGATTGTCCTGCAAGGCCAGCTGGAGACAAGGCTCCAACTGGGGGGAGTGGA
>DF243772.1:0-34949 GCA_000507305.1 Breviolum minutum Mf 1.05b.01 | reverse complement strand
CGTTTTCGCTCAAAAGAAGGTAGGCATATTTGATAGATGGGATATGATAGGATAGTCTATATTAGATATCATTTTTCTTGCGGGCTTGACAGAAACGACGCGTGCTGGCTTTCGTTCACCCCCCTCACAGGTATATATATTTAGTCTTTGATTGCTTTTCACGATGTGGATCCACAGGAAGCTGCTGAGTGTCTTCGTGGATGCAGATGGCGAAGCTGGGCTCTGATTGGTGTCACAAACATATCTTTGATAGGTTGCACAAGTTATACTTCTAGGGGGTAGACAGATGGAAGCAATCATGCTTCCGTGCAACTTTTTTTCCATCTCATAAACAAAGCGAACTTCTCTAAATGGTAGCCTCCAAGGGATTTGCTCAGAATATGGTACCAGTTGTGTTGGTTACCAAATTGTATTATGTTTGGTTGGTTACCCCGGTACCCCTATATTGTATTTTAATCAAATGGTTCGACCATTCGACGCTTAAATTCACTGTTTCTGGTGGCTTGATGAAACTCCAGTTCCAAGGACATCCGGGTCAAGGAGGATCATCTTGGTGAGGTTTTGAGGCCTGAAAACAGAAGCGCACTGAGACAAGATACTTTTAATGTGAATGTAGAGATTTTTCTGAGGACCGATCATAGAGGGTGCTTTTGCAGCATTTATTCAGAACATCACCATACTGAGGAAGATCAGACATGATTTCACCCTTTGTGAGCTTTTTTACATTATTTTTTCCCATGTGTTGAATTCATCAACCAGAGACCAGCTGGCCCTTGCTTTTGAGGACAAGATTTGGGTGGAGTTAAGAAATATGTCATCATGAAACCTTTGCACGCAAACCGCTCCTGTTCCTCTTTCCATTGATCAGTTCCTTGCGCAACTGCTTCGGAGAGGTGCACAGCGTTTGATCTCTGTGATCTGGGCGTTTTGTTTCTGGATAAAGTGCGTGGTTTCTATGATGATTACAAAGCAACTCTAACAAACTAATTTTGTTGAAGTATCTCATGTTTTTTTTCGCAGAGTTTCATGGCTTAATTGTAGGCCAAGGTGGTTCAAAAACTCAGAACGGATTCCTCGGAGTTATTTTGAAACAACAATCCTCCTTGAGGATTTCAAAACACCGACACAAAGGACAAAATTTTGACCTTTTGAGTGACTTATCACGTTCAACATTTCAAAATATGTCTACTTGAAGCACATGTTTATTTTGAATCCCCACAGAGTAGGGAGTAGGGCTTTTGTTGCTGGGAATCTAGCCACCAGCTTGTCTTTTTGAAATCAAAGTTGGCCCTGCAAGAATCTCAATCGAAGTTCGGGATATATGGATTGGATGAGTTGGATCGGATAATGTTTCATTTTAAAACATTTGATAAACTTTTGATCCAACTTTATTTGTTTCTTTCCTGAAACGAACAGAGAATGTCCTCATTTTTTTGCTGGGAGAAAGCAGTCGAATCAGTCACGTTGCAGGTTCTAGATTTGGTTCGTTTGGAGTTCGTGGAGGAGGCGGGTTGGAGGCGGCTGTGGGTTTGCTCCGGAAATCCTGGAGCTTGAAAATCATGGGGTGAAACTTCACAATATTTCATCCTTTCATCCATTTGCCAGCGAAACTTGTTTATTCAATGAAGTCATCGCAACATTTAGAGTTTAGAGCCCGGCATTCATTCATATATATACATATCATATATATATGTACTTGTAGACAAGCAGGGGAGGTGTTGTATCTTTAGTTTTTTTTAAATGTTTCATCAGCACAGCACTGATGGCTTCCTACAGTTGCCTGGGAGTTGAGGTGAATGCCTTGAAAAACCATGACCGACAGAGCGCAAGAGGAACTGGTGGAGGACTGAGTCCATTCCAATAGCTGGTCAGTGTTGGCTGAGATCATTGGAAATCATCAGATAAATACATGTATCCATTGGTGGTCATTGATGTTGATGGTTTGACGGATTGAACAGGGGATGCCTTGGAACACCATGACGAGAAATCATTTGACCGCCATCTTCCGGGCTTGCTTTAGGTGTTGGAACCGCAGTTGTGGTAATTTCCAGGGTCTGATTGTGTTTTGGTCACAGTAGGTTTGGAGATGTTTGAAGGGTTTCTTGGCGACTCGCAGTGGGGTTGTATATTGCATTGAATTTATCCCAATCGACATCACGGTCTTGTCTATCCCAACTGCCTTCTCAGAGTTCAAAACTATTCCAAACCAATTGGAAAAAAGGTGAGGATCGAAAATATCCACAAAGATGACAACCGGAAACAAAAAGGAGAGAAAAAGACATAACCATGTTTTTTCTTGCTGAAAACTGATGGGCTAAGTGTTGGTATGTGGGAGTTGTGACTCCACTCCAGGACGTGAAGAAGAACTACCCTATGAAATCCGAATTTAAGGAGCTTGAGGTTGGGATGGGCACCTCGAAAAACACGGTGGTTGGCCAGAAAGTGCTGAATGGGTCGGGTGATTTGGTGGTTTAGGTGATGTGAGCATGAAGAAAATCTTTGATGTTTGGTGCATGTGGGATGTCTGGATGAATCTTCCACTGCTGGCGTTCACCGTGAGGCCTTTGTCCATCGCGCTGATAACGATCTCATCAACATGCAAAGGCAGATTAAAACTGCAGAACAGAGGCACCGGAAAAATCGAATTTGATGTTTGAGCGTGGACGAACATGGAACATTATGATTGGGAGTTGAAGCAACAGTTGACCGATGTTTTCGATGTTGCGATGCTGCTTATTGATGTGTTGCTAAGAACCTCTTCTTTTGTGTTCGAATTGCCCACTTCCAAGACTTTTAATGATGAAGTTTGACAGCATGATTCCACTCAAAGCTTCGGTTTCAGGATGAAGCAAATGTCCTCCAGTGTTTGTACCTCAGTTTTTTTTGGATGGAAGTTTCTGAATCGTTAACTTGTCAGGTGTGATCCTTTGATATACATCTGTCGAGGCCGGAACTATGTCCTTAAGCATGCTTCCTTCCCCTTCGACCTCTGTGTTTCGGTCTGTCTGGAAGCTCAGTCTTTTAGCGCTTCCGTTGAACTGGCCATGTCTCACCTTGACCAGGATGATGTTCGCCCATCGCCCAGTGGTCGAGAAGAGCAGACTTCCCGAGGTGTGGCCACCTGTGATGAGGCAATGGAATCAATGAATCTGAGCAAATCCTAGCAACCAAACTGCTGACCGTGGTGTCCACGTTCGTTACCCCCCAAAACAACAGCTTTAGTGCAGACACCACCCGAGAATCTAGTTCCAGTGAAGTACTTTGGTTTGTTTACACGGTTTTTTTACTTTCCACTATGGTATATCACCATTAAGCCACCATCCGGGAAATATATTAAGTGTTTTCCAACCACCTTAAGCAAATCTAAGAGTATGACTCAAGTCAAAAACTGCAGCCATCCTGTCTGACAAGACAGCACTGCAGCGCAGGTTGGATCTGATCGAAACTCGACGCGTCGAGGAGGTGACAGAGTTGCTTGAGCTGGCTCAGCAACTTTTGCTACGCCCAGATGCATTGAAGAAGTTCCGTGACCAGGAGTATATGATATGTGGGAAGAGGTATGTTTGATTGGATTGAATATTATTATGAGAATTTATGAGATATGAAAATATACATATACGTATGCATGGTGATATATCTTATTTTATTCTTTGGTTGTGATACATCTGCAACTGGAAACTCGTGGATGCATGTGCGCTGATTCAGACTCTTCAGGAGGCTGGCAACTCCAAAAGTATTGGCCTCCGCAAACTGAAAGAAATGCTGAGCTCGGATGCGCATGGTGAGAGCAGGGACCTGGAGTTTAATGTTGTGCAGGTGAGGATCACTGGAAATGGCTACAAGGAGCGAAGAGTAGCTCCTTTTGGAAGTGTTGCTTTTAGTCAGGTGCTAATTACATTAGTTGACACATCCTGAATTCTTTAACTTTCAACGCAACATCAAAGTGGATGAAATCTGTTGCTGCCAAGCACAACCTTGGTTTGTTTTTTGCGAAACTGACTCTGAGAGGAACTTCAGCTCATTGATTTGCCCGGTCTCATCGCGTCTACTCCAAAGAAAGAATCGATAGGTCTGATTCGACAGATGGCCGAAAAATACTTGAAGAAGCCCAACACCTTGAATCAAGGTGTTGTTCTTCTCTAAGTATTCTTCGGCCATCTGGCGAATCAGACCTATTGACCTTGATTGCTATGTGTTGTCCCTTCGATGATGACTTGGAAAATCAAGAGATCAGGGAAATAGCAAAAAAATGGATCCAGATGGTCGATGTACGGTTGGGATCCTCACCAAAGCTGACAGAATTCCAGAAGGGCAAGAGGCAACATGGATGAAGATACTTCAGAATCAGCACGAAAGATATCAACTCTTGCATGGCTACTTTGCGGTCAAGAATCCCGGACAACGCGAACTTGACGAGGGATTGTCAAATCAGGAAGCCCGGGAGAAAGAAGAAGAGTTTTTCCGCGGCGAGTGTTGGCAAGCAGCCAAAGACCGTTGCGGCACGAAACAACTTCGGGAATGTCTTTGCCAACTTTTGCACGATCTCGTCAAGCAACAGTTGGAAGCTCAGATCGTTTCTTTGCACATGTACTTTCATATGCATATATAAACATTGTTATACATATCACAGTCCTTTGATTGTGCTTCTACTTCAGTGATCTTCTTTTACGCTGCTGTACAAGGAATGAAGAACCAAGTTTGAAGAATTTGGCAGCACAACACCGCTTTCTGGCAGTCTCCTCCCAACATGTTTAGATATGTTTAGCTTCTGGCGAAGATGTTGTGGGCGTTTGGTTTGGCATGAGGCTCCCTGATGTGCAGAAAGACGAGCTGGAGGTCGCTAAGCAGAAAATTCCGAGGGTCGGAGGGTAAGAAAGGGCAGAGATCCTTCTCAAAAATGTTCAGATTGGATCAATCAAAGTGATGACATTGATCAAGCTACAAAGTATGGTACTTATGAATTTTTGAAATGTTTCCCAGGGCCGTCTTGCACGCAGTTGTGTCCACAAAGAAGCTTTGCTCCATACGGGACCAATCAGATGATATGATGGAAAATAATATGTATTTTTCCTCATTTTCCGGATAAAAAACAGTTTAAGCAATCTTCTGCAAAGTGAAGGCCTTGTGGGGTGCTGATCTTGCCCGCTGAACTGTCTCAATGTTACATCGAGTTGTGATTATGTGTGTTTTAATACAATTTTTCCATGTGTATAATAAGCACATACTTGATAACACCTGGTGGGAAGGAGATGTTACATGAAACGAGAAGTGTAACTTTCAGCTGGGACGTTTACGTCACATATAAGATGTACACTCCTCGAAGCAAACATAGCACCTGAAAATGGATGCTTGGAAGATGAATCTCTTTTGGGGTGGCCTATTTCAGGGGCTATGTTAGTTTGAGGGATTGTACGTTTTGAGACCGGAGGGGTTTCTACAGAAGTAACACGAGGCAGGGAATTGCCATTCAAGGCACATCAAAGCTCTTGTTACTTGTTGTTGCCAACATCGTGTCATAGATCTAGTTTCAACAGCGCGCATGTCCAAAGCAATATCCCAGAGCGACTGATGATGGACAAAGTCCGGTATGGCAACCACTTGGGATGAGGAAAGCTGCTGGTAAATCACATCAACTGATTTTCTAGATTTTGGCCAACAGTTGGTCCAAAAGAAAGGGTAGTATTTCAGAGGTCAATGAACTTTTCATCACACTTTCTTGACTTTTTGTTTGGCTGATTTCAGTCTCCATTTGTTCGGATTGGGCAAAAGCAGTATGGGACACGGATAGTTGAATCACCAAAGCAGTGCAAAAGTGTCAACTCAAGCTTCTTCCTGTAAGATCAGGGAGTTGCCATTTCAGTGGCTCCAATGGTTGAAAAACATGATCTTTCAAGTGCTCTCCATCAAACCGCTTGGTAGAAGAAAGCAAGGCCTTCCATTCAAGAATCGTTTCACAATGACCGGTGCCCTGTGAGATTCGATGTTTCCCAATGCAGGTGGCAGTCATCATGGAATGGATGGTCAGGACTGATCCAAGCCACTTGAACTTAGTTGAGTTACTATTGATGGCTAAAATCCGGCGATCCCCAGTTGAGGTTGGTAGTTTATCTCATTATTTACAGGGTTTTAGCATCATCCGGGTGGCAGGATCCTCGTGCGCAAGGCCCGGGCCCGGCAAGGAAGTCTGGCATGGGCCCATGCAGGTTCTTACCCATTTACTAACTGGGATGATCCTCCAAGTACTGAACCCAAATCAAATCCCAACATCTGGTCGACCCTTTGCTCGTCATTCGGGGTCTAAAAAGGAATGCGCATCCAGGCTGCTCATGAAGGCTCATCATGCTTTTTAGAAAAAAACACAGCCCAAATATTCAGTTTCAACATCGTGTGTGATACATGTTGTTCATGTTGGGTTTGCGCACCTTTGACTGGTGAACTGTTGTTGGCCGCATTTCATGGAAATCAGCAATGAAAAAGAAGTGCTTGGAATGTTGACAGTGCAAGATCCTTCACAATTCAAATGTTGGAGTTGAAACATGGTCTCAAATACATAAACACATAGGAAAATTGATACATATGCAGAAATAAACCAATAAAACTCATGAATGCGTACATCATCTGCCTGAAACAGCAAAAATTTACCAATCTGAAATTGCCAAGAATTTCCCATAAATCAACAAGCAGTCTGGCCTAAATTGATTATAAATGGAGGTTACTAACCTACTATCCACTTGCCAACTGGGATGATCCTCCAGGTATGGTGCAATTTCTCAAGCCTTGGTGGCTTCGCCAGAACGACGCAAGCGTCAACGGATTCGTCAGAGACAACGAAGATCCAAGGTCAACTGAGAACTTCTTTTTTGGGTGGTTGGCTTGGAGATGGAAAAAGGAAGGGGTGCCAGGATGATCACAAAGTAGTTCAGAGACACACTTCGAATCGTTTTTCAAGATATTCAAAGTCTCACAATCTCACATTTCAAAGGTTGTTTGAGCACACCAGCTGTAGTTTGGAAATATGATGTTAAAGAGAGTCATTGTCATATCTAAAGAGATGAGAAATCTTTGAGGTTCACATCGCATGGGCCGAAAGCCAGGATTCCATGGGGACAGAGGAGACATTGGGCCGTGATCACCATCCAAAAGGGGGATAGAATTCTTATGCATCCGCGCCATCCTGAGGGCCACCAATTTCACCCAGACTCCCAAGAAAAACAAGAATGAATTTTGGAACTGTCATTTGGCAATGCTGGGCCGAGCAGCCAAGCCAATCTTTACAAGTCTATGCCCCGGTCAGCCTTTAAGAATATGAGTTTGTGAATGAATCATGGGATTAAGCTGGCATTCAAAAGTCTTCCTTTTGGGGGTGGTATACTTGGGAAATTATGGAAATTTATCTCAACAGAAACTGTGGGTCCCTTGCTTGAATTTCAATTGATTTAGTGAGTCAAAGGGTAAAGTCGCATCGGGTCTAAGGGACGACCCCAAATTTGCCATGTGGGTCATGCTCTACTGGACTCTGGGGGAATAGATTGAGCTTCTGCCAGGTCTACTTTGGATATATATCTGCCCGCCCCAGATATCTGTAATTGAAGCTTAATAAGGTCACCAGGAATCCATAGACACAGATTCCCCATCCCTACACTCTCCTTTCCAGGCGCGAAAAAAACAGAAACAAAAAACTTTCAGGTTTCAACTTAACGATTTCCTCAAATCAAAACATCTTCCCTCTGCAACCAAAACATGACACCTGTTACCTTAGGGTCAAAATAGATGGCACAAATACCAAAAGGTAGGTTAGTAAAGGGACCTTATAAACCAATATGTAGGGACTGCGCCATGTTATTTTCAATTATGTAGGTTTTTGTTCCTTCCAAAAAATATGCATCGAGAAAGGTACGAATCTTCACTCACCACCAGGACTTGTGATTAAAACTTTGGATACTTATACTTCGTTGGGATCAAACATTTGATGGCTGAAAGTCATCTCGGAAAGAATGCTGTGACGATGGAGAATCCACTATCGAGTCGTGGTTTGGGCTACCCACTGTTTCAACAGGCCATGGCCCAATATCAATGGCTTTGTTGGTTTTGGATGCTGTTTGTCCAGGCCTGAGATGAATCAGTCTTCGTAGGTCTCCTCCCTGGAGAGTCAGATCAGAACTTCAGATTGGTCGCAAAATGTTGGAAGTGCATCAACACGGGCTTTCGGACATTGTCACGCTATGACACGCATCTTGGACTTGATATTAATCATGTCAGGCTGCGGCCCAACAAGCTGCGCAGCAACACGCAGTGTTGCAGCAGCCAGCGGTGGGGCAGCAGCTGCACCAGCTGCGGTGCCACATCCTCAGCCTTTGCCACTGCCACAGCAGGCCTGAGATGAAACAGTCGTATTTAGAGAGAAGGTTTGTGTGAGATTGTGTTGCGGCTCAGGCTAGCTGGGCCTGCACCATGGTAGCTTGTACACATGCCATAATGTCTAGTGATGCCCAGTGATGACTATAGTTGTCCAATGTTATACACAATCGAAATCACTATAGTTGTCCAAAATGATTTCTGCAGCGAAAAGTTCATTTCGATGCGTTTTGGCCGCTTGTCCCTTAGAAGCTGTGCGTTTTTTAAATTTTGGTGTGCACAGTTTTGCGGGTTCTCAACCTCAATATCGGGGGTAGCATTACCCAAGATGACGACACTTCTAAGGGACAAGCTGCCAAAATGCATCGAAATGAACTTTTCGCTGCAGAAATCATGTTGGATATCATTGTGTATAACATTGGACATCTATAGTCATCACTGGGCATCACTAGACATTATGACATGTGTACAGGCTATGATGGTGCAGGCCCAGGTGCGCAATCCCGATTTGAGGGCTCGGAAGTGTGCATTCGACACTAGAGCTTTGGCGCAGTGTTTTTTGCAATGATCAATGAGTGGAAAGCATCTCGAGCCAGCCCAGGCTATATTGTTTCCCATTCTAGCATACAAATATACATATTACGCACTATCACATTCATGCTGCTTGTACATTGACAGTATACATACTAAATGAATCTCAATGATACATCATATTTCAAATATACGTACATCAATACAGAATATACAGTATACATCAGTGTGCGGTATTGGCATATTTTTATTATTGTTTACTACTGTACATTGTGTTGTCATGATTTGTTTTCTGATGGATCTCTTTTTGTTCCAAGATGTGTAGAAGTTTTAAGGTCTGTTTTAGTATTCCCTACCTCGGCGCTCTTGGATGACTCAGGTTTTTTTGTTTCTTGCCAAAAATGATTTCATGCTTCCTAGCTCATTTGCTTCGTTTTTGCTTCCTTGGTCTACCTTAGCTGTAGGTAGTTGACGGGTCAGCATCACCTATGATTTGAAGAGCTTCTTTACCTGTTGCTGCGACCTCGCAATGTAATTTGCAACCCTAGTCCTGTGAAGTGTTCTTGAAGTAGTCATGTTTGATGAATTCTGACAACTCGTGCACACGTATTACATCGGAGTTCATTTAGTTGCTAGCCCTAGCAAGTCGCTTGTCATGCTATGGCACACATCTTGGACTTGATATTAATCATGTCAGGAGCAGCATGCGCAACAAGCGCAACAAGCTGCGCAGCAACCAGCAGTGTTGCAGCAGCAAGGACCAGCTGCGGTGGCACGGCAGGCCTGAGATGAAACAGTCTTTGTAATTTGGAGAAGTGATTGATAAACCACCCCCCCTCCCCAAACAATAACAGTTGAAGCAGATCCATTAACGAGACTTGCCGGAGTCACCATAAGGAACCATGTTGAAGGACAAGTAGGGTGTCCATTAATAAGCTACTTGTCCATTAATAAGCTTGGAAGGTGTCACCATGTTGAACCAGCTGACGTGTGACTTCTTCGATATCCTTAAGTCAACTTCAATCAAGCATAATTGTGACACAAAGACTGAACAATTTTCCAAAAGCATTTGCACAACATGTTAGCTTTTTAAACAATTCTTTGCAATGATGAGCTTCTATGGGGGATGATGCTGAAGGAGAAGCAGGGGCAGATTTGGTCAGGATCCTTGGGCTACTTCCGCGGTCAAAATAGTCACTTGTACATTGACAGTATACATACTATATAATACGTCATATTTCAAATATACATCGATACATAATATACAGAATATAGTACTAGCAAAATTCCAAGAAAGATACAACAAACCCCTATCATGGTTTCTGGCAGTCGCTACAGGTTTGCGCGGGCTGCCAGCGGCTAATAAATGGTGGCCGCGGTGTCTTGACTGCAACGTTAATTTCTGAGAACAAAAAGTGGAGAAGAAAGGCAAGCGTTGAAACTGGAGAAAGAAAAGATAAAATGATACAATATGTATTCATTCCTCCATAGAGTTTTTCTCATCAGTCTATGATAAAATGTTACATGGTTTTTTATGTGCTGGGTCATTGACTTACACTGACTTATTGAGGCGCACGCTGCGCACGCTGTATAGCCGATGCCTCAGTCTGGAAGCGGACGCACGGGCGTCGCCAGCATCAAACCGTAAAGGCTGCGGTGACAAATATGCATCATATCGGGTAAGATTCCTTACATGCTAAACGATGGGAAAAAACTCCCCCTCATAGTTAAAGCAAACGGTACATGTTTGGTTGTTTACTTCAGTTATATCCGGGGATGTGTGGATAAAACCTTGAAAACGTTTTTTGCAGAGGAAGGGACTGTCCGGGGAAAATCCAATCACCCGACAGAGAGCGGAAGAGCCATTAACCCGTTTAAGTGGTTGATGGTTTGTTATTTTTTGGATGGGGCAGGAATTCAATCTACGACAGTGACACAATAAATCAAAACATTACAACAAGAAACAGCTAAGATTCTTCCGACTCTCATCTCTAGCAAAGTTGGTGTACAAGTCATTCGGGTCATTTGGTTCACCATGTGGAGGATTCCGGGATGTCCATTGAATCACCCCGGGCCCGCAATAGTGACAACATGATTTCTTTCCATAATAATATTGTAAACCAAAGATGATTTTGCAAAAATCTTGATCAGCCTGAACCCCTTCTAGGACAGCGCGGTACCCCGGCATAATCTCAGTACCTGCAACCTTGAAGAGATCAGGGTGATAACCAGCACTGAACGGTCGACCAAAAGGGTCATAGCTTGGATGATGCCCATCACCTCAGATTCAACAGTGGATCCAGGTTTTTGGAATATTCAGGGGCAACTTTAGGAGGATGAGTCGAGGCACATAGGCAATTCATACTCCAACTGATATACTCCATCATCAACTCGCGAGCTCCCCTCGAGCATAAGTTGCATTGAGAACTGCAATCCTTAGAGCTGCGAGTGTGTAAATATATATGCATTCTATCTAGGTTTCACTTGACATTGTGCCGTGAGAGCCATGTAGCATGGATGCGACAACTGGATGTTGCAGCAAAGCATCAGAAACCTGGTATCCAAAGTTGCCGATTTTGCTGATGCAGGGCATATCAAACTGAGGAGTTCAAATTTTTGCTTCCCTTAGATGAAGCACAAGGTTCCATACGTACCATGTTTCCGCAAATACAAATGTTAGTCAGGTTGCGCATTGCTTCACAACCATCACCGTAGAAGCGAAATGGAATGATACGATCCAAGTCCACTGATGGGTCCTTAGTATCTAGGTGAGGTGTGTGTGTGTGTTACAAATTAATTTTGACATAGTTTGACCTTCTTCCTCAGAAGAGAACACTTCAACATAATATCTCCAGCATGGTCAAATATAGTGTGCCCCCAAAACATTTTCAGAAAGGTGACCGAGACCACTGGGTGGGTCTTGAACCACGAAGTGTTCTCAAGATCTTTCCAGAATAAAGATAGTGCCTCAGACTAATGATGTTTTTGATGATCTATTTGGGTGAGAAAAGTCATTTGTTGCAGGGTGGGATTATAATGACAAGTTGCTCCATTGCCTGCAATCAACTCCATTTTTCCGGCTGAAAAGAAACACCCAAGAATTTGGTGAGGAAGGAACATGGCTTGGTTCATAATCTTTTCCTCCTTGCCATGGGAATCTTCCCACTCCTTATTTTATGGTGTTCAATCCCAGAATGAAAAAGTAAGAGCAGGTAGCCAAAAAAAGTCAGGCATTTAAGAGGTGCAGCTAGGCCTCCACTGTTAGAGGTATCCTTGGTTCACAAGGTATCGGCCATACCGCTATACAATATTGATTTACAAGTGGGTGCTACAACATTCCAATCTTCAGCAAGGAATCACAAATGGTGCTGGCAAAGCTTGTCCTTACAGTGTTGGAAGTCATTGGATGAAATGGCCATGTAAAACTGAGAACGGAAGATGTTGAACTGATGTGCTAGCATGAGATGTATCAAGCGACTAAACTTTTGCCGCAATGCCCATTTCCAAAGAACAGGGCCGCACCCTCTACTGGTTGACTTCGATCTGATGGCTTCTGCAAGTTGAAGGATATTTTTCCTTATTATCACCCGTAGCCACGCACAAATCGCAAGCCAAGGAAACGTGTTTGGATCACATGGCTGGCAACGGCTCTTGCTGGCGAAAAACGGCACCAGGCGATGTGGTAGCTTGTCGAAACGTCCTAAGACATGCAAACATAAGAACAGTTTTGGTTTTGAGATGACCCCATTGAGTCTCCAACTGACGACGGATTTTACTCTTTGCATGGCAACCTGATCAGCCAAATCATGAAAAAACTTTACAGGTGTTTTGAAGATAAACAAATATATATGTATATATGATATATGAACATATTTCATATACTCGTTGCTTCAAGATGGTGCCTCCCCCTTGCCAAGCATGTCAAAGAGCTCTGTGATGGTATCAGCAATGATACTGGCGATGTTTTCTTCCATCGTCACGGTTGCCCCCGGCATGGTGAGATATAGTCTCAGGTTGAACAACATTTAGAAATGTACTTTGATTATGCATGCCTCAAAATGGCCCATTGCTCCAAAACAATTTGAAAAAACAACTGTTTATGTCGATCCACTTGGAAGATTATTGTGTCTCGAGAACATGTTTGACTCTATTTCTGTGTTGCCTTTTCAATTTATTACTCCATGCCCCCCCCAAACTACAAAAGCCAAGAGCCCGTTGACAGTCAGGCGCTTTGCAAAATCGAGAGTGCACCCTTTGCCCAGCAACTTTGGCTACATGGTGTGTGTGTGTGTGTGTAAGTGGGGTGGGTAAACATGTTGAGCAAATTCCTGGAAAATATGTCTTTAGATGCTTTAGATACCTATGTATCATCTATCTACAAATATATAATATATAGATATAAATAAATATATATATATATATACAGTGGAAAATCTGGATTTTCAGGAAAATGGTTCACAGCATGTTTTTGACGTCACACAAAGCTGGAGTTGCCATGGTGTTCAGGCATGTGGATCGAGCTGTTGCTACCCAACCCTGGCGAAGTAAGAAATCAACAAAAAGGTTCATCCACCAAATTGACTTCGAAATCTTGATCAGGTATCAAAAAATGTTCAATGACCTATTTGATTTCTAAATCATGACCAAGTATCAAAAAGACTTTCGTCAACCAGTTTGAATTTGAAATCATGATCACCGCCAAGGATCTTGCTCTCAAATAGAGAGATTTCCCCGAAGCAACTGCATCCACATTTCTGAGCCAGTCAAAACTAGGGACAACAAAAGAATAAAGCACCATCGTTTCGTGATGCAATTGTTAGCTTTCCCAACCCTCTTCGGCTGTTCAGGAATCTCAGGCTCAGCAGTCTCAGGCTTCACATTCTTATTTTTAGCCTTTGCCTTTCCCTTTGCTTTCCCTTTCGGGGTCCCTTCCGCCTTCCGCTTTTCCGCGGCAGTACCTAGAAGTGATTTCGATGGGACCCCTTTAAAAGAGGAAACAAACAAACTACTATGAAACTCTATGCATTTAAAGCTTGGCTTCACACGGCGTTGAAAAGTTTGGACGATCATTTCTGCATCTGTGACACTCTTCTGAATGGCCTAGTCGTGCAACTAAGGTAACTCGCAACAAGGTGGTTCAAATTTATTGTCACTTGGCAAACATCCATTTCATGGGGATCAAGGTGGCCTCGACATGTGTTTTCACTCCGTTCAGTGCTGCTTGACAGTCATCAAACGGCTTACCCTTGAAGACCATGTCATTGATCCTAGGATGGCGTATGGGAATTTAAACAGGTGATATATTGACCCAAACATATTGTAGTACTGATCGAGGTCGGAACTGGCTCACATACTATTGGAGTTGCGCATAGTGAGCACCCAATGACTTCTTTGTTTCCTACATGGCAAATTGTTGGACAAGAAGTACCCCAGAAAGAAAACACACAACAGTTATATGATAGACATCCTCCTGGTTGGCAATCTTGTAGTCAGTGAGGGATTGTGCTGCAAGACGTGCTTTGTTTCCCAAAGTGGATAGCCTCAGCCAAGGATATGTTACTAGAAAACAATTCGGAAAAAATAATATCAGCCAATGTAAGTTTGGGACTGGACCAGGTCCTTTTGGAAATCCTTCTTCTTTTGTTCTTCAGGGGTCAAGACCTACAAAATCACATGGAGCTAATACAATACTAAAGTTGGGACAGTTACTGAGGGATCCGGTCCGATATCGTCAACTATGGCGCCTTCTTATTCTTTTGGTTGTTCTTTGGTGTCTTTTCTGCTACTTGTACTGAAAGCAATCCCGCACTGGCACCGAAACTGGACTGTTCCGATGTGAGACGGTCAGCCAAACTTTGCCTTGCAGCCTTGTTGGGCCCAACCTTCCCTTGTATAGACATGGTGGTGCCATTGGTTTTTGACCTTTCGCCTAAGGACAGGGGAAGTTAAGATGAACATAACAAAAGATAATTCAGCACAGCTCGATGTCAATTGAGGATGCTACTTGTGTGCTTGAAGCCCTCAAATATCTTGTATAGTCGACTTCGGGGATTTGTAGGGTCCTAAAATCAACAAAAACCACAAACCGGTTTTAGATGGGAAGTTCACTGCACTGATATGAGGGTCTGGCTTGTGGATGAGGAACTCCGGCTTGTTCTTAGCAAGGTGAATATATTTGATATCACTGATGTCCTAAGACCAAATAGCGATTGATTATGGTGCAAATACCCGTGTGGATGCATCTTTTCGATATCTACGGGACCATTCCAAATGATGTAGAGGACACCTATAATCTCCACATATGTACTTGCACCAAACATACAGTTGTAGAAAATCAACCTTGAGGTCAAGACTGGCAACAATTTGCTCTTTCAACCATTGTTTGTCTTCTTCGGTTCGGCAATCAGCTTCTAGGTCACAAAGAGACTTCTCCAACCAAGTCCCGTTGGATTTCTCTTTAGCTTGCCTAAGTTCCAGAAACTAACACACATGATCCCCAATACAAGAAAAGAACATCAACCAACATAACTTGAAACATTTTTGGGATATGTATTCAAAACGAGTTGCTCAATAAAGACTGCTTCAATATGGACAGATTCGAGGCTTGGGTCCATGATGTAAAGTTTGAGCAATTCAAACCTGGGACGCCAATGGGGTTCATGTCATGATCCCTCCAACGGAAAAAAACAGCCAAGGAATCAACTTAGCTTGCGGTGTGTGAGCTGCCGAAAACTTTTCGACCATGCCCACTGGGAGGCCTTCAAAGGAAGTTGGGGTGAGACCCGGGGTTCGAGTTCAGCCAATTAAAACTTATATATAGGCCTGGTCGTTCAAGTTTTCGTCGAAGGGCTTCCCCTTGCCGTTTCAGTTCCGCAGGGCAAAGTTGCTCCAATTCCTTTGGGTCAGACATGGCCTAACAGTACAGGTTTTCAAAGAACAAATCCCTAATATGATATAATGGATGTTTCCAGCACAGTATTGATTATACATCGACTGGCCTGAAGCTTGTCTTTGATTTCTTGTGGCAAAATCTTGGCCTTATACCAAAGGGTTTTACCAATCTACGCAAATAAAAACTTGAGGGTTGTATTGAGGCAACGGTTGTGCTTAACACACGCTTGGTTCGACCATCTTCTCCAACTTGACCCAAGGGTTGCATGGACACTGGACCATTCCCATCAGATACCATGGACACAGTAGAATACGCCCTGTCCAGCCTCGACAAACGGAACTATAGTTAATATACTTCCAGTTGGCTATCCACTCAGGTATCAATCCCAAGTCTATTTGTGGTGAAGGTGTCCCAAAATTCAAATTCATATAATTAAGATTCTATGGTGGATAGCCATCGGGAATTTATGCTTGAAACAGTAAACTTTGTTATAAAAAGGTGCACTACATCATTTTTTCAATGGCCTGCTGTCACCAGAAGGTCCAGCATCCTGCGGGAAACACAATTTCAAACAATCAGAAAGGATAGAGGGTGTATTGTTGAAATGCTGTAATGCCTCAAAAACACCAAATCCCCAAATCTGTATCAGTCCTGAAATTAAAGGTCTCTTTAAAGGAGGGGTTTCAATAGCAGCCATCTCACCACCACCCTGTTTGGAATCCTCCCCTGATCCACCTGGCAATCCCTTACCATCCTGAGGTGGCGGTGTTTCTTCAACAGGTGTTGCTGGAGGTCCGGACGTTTCAGAGTCTGCCGTGGTGTTTGCGGGGCTTGGAACTGGAGACTCAACAACAGGATTAGGTGGTGCAGGTGGTTGGGCACCATCGGTACCACCATTCCCTTCTCCTTTAGTTGCAGCTGGATCAGTTTTACCCTTTCCAGTACCAGTTAAACCTTTGATACCTTTTGCCTTACCCTTGAGTTGCAGCAACTTCCCCTTGAATGCCTCTTTCGATTTTCCCTTAAAGTGTCCCTTCCCACCAGTAACGTCTTTAGGGGGTTCAACAGCCGACATTGCTATCGCCCGGTTCGATCAATCCTGAGCTGTGATCCTGACACGTACTACGGACATTTGATACATGTGCAAACAAAATCCCATGAAAAAACACATTTGGAGAGTTGTTAATTGGGCACCCCCCTGGCACGGCCAGGCACGGAAAAACCCCTGTTATATGTCCCGCGGCACGCTGTGACAGGGTTTGGCACGGTTCTAATTTTTTGGAAACGAACAACAAAACATCAGGTGTGTGTTTGCAGCAGCAGTATACAAATCTTTCACACCTCCATTTCAGCCGTGTGTTTAATGACACACATGCGCCATTCCCCAAAATGGTAATGAGGGTTATGATCCTGAGACGATTTTGGTGGATTGGTTTGCAACCATCATCACAGCGTTAAAACATCGATGAAGAAGTTAGAATATTTATATATCTTTATACCATTATATAACAATATATCTTCACGGGTACATAAACTTTATCAAAGGGATTCACATTTGAAATCCACCCCGAAATCAATACGCAAGACCCTCGAGACCCGAGTCTGACGAATCAGAATCAGTGTCTCGCAAGCCAAGCCCCTGGTCAGGAACTACGTCAGCGTTCGTGACACTCCCGCTCAAGAGACGACCTACCTTAATTTAGCGGTGATGGTGTTGGAACAATCTGGTTCAATCCAGGAACATGTACCACTTTATACAGCCCAGCTTTATATATTACCCAAATGTTTGGTTTACATACTTCTATATCTCATATACCGTTTGGAATTCATTTGTTTGGTTTATATATTCATTGGGGCAAGGTTCACAACATATTTTCAAATATTTTGTTATATCAACAACTCTTCACCACCACCCACACATAGCCAAAGCACCGCAAGGCCAAGTCGACCAGGGTATTTTTGGGTGCCAGATAAATCTTTTCCACCCACCTTGGCGCTAAGGGAGGCGAAGGGCCCCAAGTCTATATGTATATTGGGCTGAATGGTAGTCTCTTTGAAACACATGCCCATCACAAAGAACATCGACAGACTCTTCTATTCTTTCAAAACATGTCACATTCCCAACATATTTCGTTTGACTTAGACGGCTGTATTGTTTGATTGTAGCGGCTACAACATAATCTTCAGCACAGTAAACTACTTTGGATGGACATGTTTTGCAGTAAGATCATCACACCAAGTCAACGAGTTAAGTGGGGGACAATTTTTTCTTCTCCAGTTTTCTTACAACGGTACCGGCGAACTGTTTGAATCTTCAAGAACTTCCGGATTCTGTCAACACGAATCCTGTCAGTACAAACACTTTGTTCAGTAATGTTCAGTATATATCTATAAAACAGCATGTGGGTTTCGTGAATATGGTGCAGTCCTCACTCCAGGTGTCACTGCTTGTGGCAAAGACTCAATCCAGGGAGCTGTACCCCATAGCACTACCTTAATTGATAACATGTTGTCACTATATGTGTGAATTGAAATCAATATATTGAAATTTTAGACATGTCAAAAAAAGCTTTAAGCCTGCCAACACCTTTGTTTGAACGAAGGTACTGGTTTCATCGTATTTGCACCATAGCAACCAAGGTGAACCACATCACGTTTTGCCGAATGCCTTTCTAAGCACCTTTGTACGCATTTAAACCGCCAGAGTAGTGATGACATAGGGTTCTCCAGAACATAGAACACCCCCTTGGCAAAATGGTACTCAAGCATATATGCAACTTTCCGTGCTATACGATTCGCTGCACTGACGCATGGTTGGTCAGTATCTCCACGAACTCGGAAATAATGTCGTTTGGTTGTTCCCCGTGACCTTACCGAGAATCTTAGCAGTGACAGCAAATGCAGTTCGTAGTTCGAAAATCTAGGGTGGTTACCACTAAGCTTTCCTCTTGTCTCATCTATATGCAACGTTTTGGTACAGAGAATCAACATGGGTTGAGGTTCATATCAAAATTCATTGGTGTAACAAAGTAAAATACGTTGATCGAAAAAAACCATTGGGGCATGAAACCTGTGACAAGAGATTTACTGGCGTATATAACGGTAAAGCCCAATTATAAATTATTCTGGGGGATATCATGCCCCCAAAGTTTCCATTTTAAAGCCCAAGAGACATGTCCACCCAGGTTCCACATGGAACTGCGTACCACACACATCCAAAAGGTCGGATGCGCCTAGCTTGATACAAAAGCATCAAAATCCGAAGGCAGTTATGATGTCCATCTTCACGCTGTAGTCGACCTCATGGCACATGTATCATGGGACCATTTTGTTTTGTAGCCTCTACCTGAAGCTATGTATGTTACACCAAGGGGCATCAATGCACCGGGATTGAAGACCAAATGATAAGACGCCATAATGTAAGATGTGTTCACCTCGATCACTTTGAAATTTGGGTCCGAATAATCAACTATTGAGAGGAGTCAAAAAATCAACTATCAAGATCGTTCAACATACATTCATTGGCAAGTGACCACTGAACACTTCCAGAAAATCTAAAGCTTCATGGAGACGTACTTCACCACAGCCTTATTCAAGGATAGCCAGTAAAGTTCACAGTTGCAAAGGTGGAAAAAAACAAGTAATTAATAGAAACCCATTCTATCCATAGACCTGCAAATGTTAGGTCCTAAGGGGGTCACTGTATGGAAAATGACTGGTTTGAATTTCAATGCACAAACCCAGAAATTTTGCCAATGCGTGATCTAGCAGCTGGCCACAAGAGATGCCAGCGGAATAATGAGGTTGCTGAACTTCATGGCTAAGACTATATGTAAGGGCAGGTTTGTGGTGAGGACCCCGCTGTAGCTTTCAAGCCCAAACAGACTGAAGAGACACCCTTGATCCCAAACCCTGACAACCACATGTTTTTGCCACTCATCCCAAGGATCGATGTGAACCAATGGAACCTAGCTGGATTGCCATGATGGAGGCACATGACAGCACCATGACTGCATTTTCCCCATTGTTGCAGACATCCTGCGTATATGGCAACTGAATTGTCAACTGTTGAAGATATAAAACTCCAACTGCAGATATGACCAAAACAAATTGTGATCCGGTCACTGGACCTAAAGATCCAGCCCGCTTGGAAATGTAAGATGGGCCTCAAAATGTTCACCCCCAAACACCCTCTCAGGAAGATAACACGAAGCAAAGAACACACAACATATCATGTAGAGAACAATGTATTTAGTTGACAATACACAAAAACAAATATATCTATATGTTTGATTTTACATGGTACATATCATACTGTCCATTTGCATCGATAGTGTATATATATATATATATGTATAGATATGAGGTTTGCAACATGTATCAGCAAACAATAGTCAACAAAAAGACAAACACAACCATCATGAAAGGGTAACCCCAACGAACGTGTGGCCCTGGCTCTAAATACAGCGTCGGCGTTTTGCCTCGCTGACCGGCATGGTCGCAATCACATCTTTCCTTTCTTGGCTCAGCGTCCACCTCACCAGTGGCGTCAATCTAATGGAAGGGATTTTGGGTATGTGATTTTAAAACAGGCCTGTTCTCCTTCTCTTTGTGGGAGATTTTGGTTTCCTCCAACCTCAGTTTTGGGTGGAACTTTTTGGATGATTGAACATAATATTAGGATCCCCCAACCTCACAACAAAACCATCCATATTGAAAAAAATATTCACCAATAACCAAAACATCATTGTCAAGAAACGAAGTCATAAACGTTTATTTGGCAGCTTGGTAGGCATCCTTTGCTTTCTCTTTGTGATCGCATGCCCTTACTTTAGGAACTGCTTTGGGTTTCGCTTTTGCCTTGGGCTTCCTACCGCCCTTAGCCTTATCATCCTTCCCTTTCCCTTTCCCTTTCGCGTTCCCTTTACCTTTCCCCTCCGGTTCTGCAGCTACCTTAGCGGGCCGTTTCGATGCTGCCAGCAATTTCTGGCAGTGAGGGTTGATGGGTCTTTGAACTGCTTTGGCACACATATCAGCAAGATGGTCTGGAAGGTGTGTACCAACGGTGGTTCCCATCTTCTGCGGCAACTTCAAGTAATTAAAAGGATTCCTTAATTACACATGTTTCTTAGGGGTAAAATGTTCCCAACAAAGTAAACAATCAGATCACATGTGAAAAGTACATATCAGGTCAGCACATTAAGTCTAGCACTGGTGTGGCAGTAGTGCGAGCTGGGCCCTCCAGGGGGTTGAGAAAATATACACATGCCCAACCAAATCTATTAGCCTTATTATATACACCCCGGCCAATCAACTTTGATATAGGTAAGTCACCTCGGCCTCATTTTCTGCAGGCTTCTCAACCTCAAGAATTGGAAACATAAATCCCAATTACTACCTTATTTGGGGCATACTTTTGCTATGTAAAGAAGAAGCCAAGTTCATGCCAGTTGGGCCTCACCGTTCTTTACTTCCGTAGGTTCCACCGGAGTTTCCACCGGATCCACCGGAGTTTCCACAGCCGCATCAGGAGCTTCAGCCGAGGTAAAGGCAAGCATACATAAATAGGGATCAAGTTTGAACCACAATAGAATCCGTGGAAGTAGCCAACATAGGATTTCGGAAACATATGATAGGGCCCTATATCTATGTTGCGCACGGCAAGATGTTAAGCTGTATACTAACGATTTGCTTCCACAACGGAAAAACAGTTGGTGCAAACAGTTTATGTAAATCTCATATATTAATCTCACCTAACTGGCTGGTCACCTAACTGGCAGTCGAGTTGGGAAGCAACAAAAGCTCGATCTTTGGAAAAGATAGATTCGTATTTAAGCTGTTCCTTCTCAATAGCCCTTCGGCTCCCTCACAATCCCAGAGGCAGAAGGTGACCCAGCATTAGGCCACGCTTTCTCAGAGAACTCTGAAACACCTTTCTTGCTGATGGGCGTATATTTGATTTTTGTGGGATCCACTGTTTTCTTGGGATCGCCACCCTCAGGATTTGCTCCAAGGCATGTCAACAAGTAGAAGTTCCCATCATCTCCATGATAGCGGGCAGTCCATTCACCATCTTTGATCCCCATGGCACTGGAGATCATTTCACCCACCTCTACATGTTGGGAGTTGAAAGGGTGCCAGAACATGCCATTTACAGTAACAATGTCATCACCACTAGGATTGGCATCATTCAGGGGTTCCACCTTGGGCTCTTCAGGCTCTAGATGTTCAGGGTAGCTATCATCCCAAACTTCCTCGCCATACTCCTTCCACCAATCACCCCATTCTCCATCCCATTCTTTGCCATCCCAATCAGCATCACCAAGAGCCAATTGCCACCATTCATCACTAGTCATGGCCGCTGAGCTGTCAGGGCTCATGCCAGAATCCCCCCTGGAAGTTGTAGTAGATTCAGCCTAGGTAGACTATAGTTGGGCAATTGTTTGGATATGGCGGGGGGTGTCACTGGGAATAGTTAACGTCCCTACACAAAGTGAAAATCCCAATCATACAGTTTTTGACCTGCCAAGAAGCATCAGGTGATTGGCTTTTCTCCTTCATATCATCGTCCTAAATTTTTGAAAATGCAAACGAACCATTGAAGTGAATTTGATTTTCAACAACTTCACAGTGGAGCGGGAAAAAACACACTTATGATTCTCAATTTGAAAATATTAATCCATAATCCCAACATGACCCAAGGTGCAGCCGGAATATCTCCACCCAATTCCAAGGTAGCTGCACGAAGGAATCGAGCCTGGGCAAATTGTTTGAAGAGATGGGCTGAGTGTACAAGGGAAAAGAAATCCCGCAACATAAACATATCACCATGGATTATATTCCAAGTAACGGTTTCCGGATCTTCATTTTGAATCCACAATCTGTCCAAGTTCCTGAGTTTTTGTGGCTGAATTGTTTGGTATTTTGGTCCTTTTGGTGGGCAGGGAAATGTGTCATAGTAAGTTAAGAGTAAGTACATCAATCACTATCTCACCGAACGCCGTCATNATACATACCATTTTCGTTTACTTCTGTATGGTTTAAGTTACATGTGATACAAATATCTTGTATGATTTTGTATGGATATATACATATATATATATATATATCCATACAGAGCATGAAACCCCAACATGTCCAGCGTGGGACATGTTGAATAGCATTAGCCCGTCCTGATAGCATCAAACCGAGTGAACAAAACAAGGCGAAGCGAGCGGCTCAGAGGGCAAAGCAGCGCGGTCTGGATCTCAGTCGCCTGCAAGAGATGGCAGGTACATGTAGGAAGGCAGTCCTTGGGGTAGGATGGTCGATGCAACATGGACGCACTCCAAGGCAAAAGGGATAAAAGGGCAGGCGGCTGAAAGTCAGGACCCCATTATTGCAAATGCCGGGGTGGCAGCAGTGGCATCCACCATCTTTGTTCGCATTGCGCTTGGCACATTGCTGGAGCGATTTGGTCCTGTGAAGGTGCAATCAGGCCTGCTGACCTTTGGAGCTTTTTGGGTGGCCATGGCGGCGGCCATTTCAGCCCCATGGAACTACACCTTGATCCGATTCTTCATTGGCTGTGCAGGAGCTACCTGCTGGGATGCTCAGTGAGAGCTGTCAAGACGAATGCCAATTAGATCCATTGAAAACAGTCTGCCTGTCAACACCAATGCATAAATGGAACACGGAGGTCATGCAAGTTTGATTTCTTTTTAAGTACAGGTATCTCATAGTTGTTTTGTGGCAAGTCTTTGAAAGCAAAGTGACTCTGGTGTTTCTATGTGTTCCACGTGGAGAAGGTGAAGACGGTGAAATCATTTAAGTTCATTCAGGTTGCAGGTTGTTTCCGCATGTCCGCCTGGAACCAGGTGCTGGTTGCTTTGTTCACATCTCAGACGAACATTTCAGATTAAAGGATTTTTTTCATCCGCTTCTACTGCCTCGCACATCCAGTCTTTTCCATATTCATTTCCATTTGAGTTGCACGTGTAGGTGCTCATTGATTTTCACGCCTGCAGGTGGGAAGTTCTGTGATGCCCTTACATGTTCTTGGCTGCGCTCGCTAGGTAATCCTTTTAAAATGCACCGTGATTGGGATAGATTATTGCAATTATTGATCTTCAACGAGAAATTCCTAGTAAGCGTGAGTCATCAGTGCATGAGAATTCGCCCTGGGATTGGGCCTTGTAAATCCGCACCGGGAGGTTGCATGTTCAAAGAGAGACTTGTAAAAATGGTTGTGGCAAAACCACCAGCATGATTCCATTGATCCTCCCGGTTGCGGTTTCTGAATTCACTGCCTTTAGGCCTCTGGGAAAAAGAGACTGATCATGGGGCTGCATGATTACTATTTGAAGTCTTGCATGATTACTATTTGATGTATGAATCACTGGAGGACTGGAGGTGTTCACTGCTTGCATCTTGCTGGGCGTTTTTTTGCATACATTCATGATCCTATGACCTCGCCGCCGTTTTCCCTTCAGCTGTCGCCATATCATCCATGATCGAATCCACACTTTAGAACTGACCGTCTCTATGCTGTTTTTTGCACGAAATATTGCGAAATACAAAATACAATGTTATGATGTTAGGTGAAGATTTTCCATTTTAACGAGTGCATCATGGTTGAAAGGCGGCTTTGGATATTTCCCACTCAGAAGTCAAAAGAAAAACTTCTCCACCAAAAATTCCTGAAAATTTTGTACATGCTGGTTTCAAACGAATAATTCTAAGGAATAGATGCAGACTATATAGATGAATCAACGGCGTTTTTGATCAATCTTTAAGTCTTGCAATGGACGTACGGCTTCCAGAGATTCCTTTGTTTGGGACTCCCAGAGTTTAAAGGGGTTTGAGCAATGAACAAAAAGGCCATGGTTGTTTTTTTGGATTTGAATTTGGGGATATTTTTTTGGTGCTACTATGGTACTCTCTTTGTTTCTGTGTTGGGAGATTGAAATGTATGAAATCGTCCATGAATTTTTGAAATGGGATTCTCGTCATTGACTAGCCGATAGAATGAATGAATTTGACTTTGAGTTATGTTTTTTGGTGAAGCAACGTCTCTGTCGTTTCAAGTAAGTTGAAAGTAGAAACAACATTTCGGGATGATTGATGTAGAAAATAGGGATTGGACTCCCATTGTAGTGATTTGGGACTCCTGGGACTAGAATCCCTATCAAACAACCAGTGCTACTACATGACACAATTTTTACACACTGCTCATGTGTATTGTTTGGTTGAATTTGATTAGACGGTTCAGATCAGATCATTTCTCTTATTTATTATTATTATGTATATATATATATATAATTTAGTCTTTGACTGCTTTTCACGATGCAGCGGATCCACAGGAAGCTACTGAGTGTCTTCGTGGATGCAGATGGCGAAGCTGGGCTCTGATTGGTGTATCAAACATATCTTTGATAGGTTGCACAAAGTATACATCTAGGGGCCTAGGGGGTAGACAGATGGAAGCAGTCATGCTTCCGTGCAACTTTTTTTCCATCTCATAAACAAAGCGAACTTCTCTAAATGGTTTGCAAGCAATTTGCTCGGAATATGGTACCAGTTGTGTTGGTTACCAAATTGTATTGTGTTGGTTGGTTACCCCGGTACCCCTATATTGTATTTTGATCAAATGGTTCGACCATTAAGTTCACCTTCAAGTTGTTTCGGGTGGCTTAATGAAACTCCAGCTCCAAGGACATCCGGGTCAAGGAGGATCACCTTCGTGAGGTTTTGAGGCCTGGAAACAGAAGCACACTGAGAAATACTAATGCAAGAAGATACTTTTGTTGTGAATGTAGAGATTTTTCTGACGACCGATCATAGAGGGTGCTTTTAACATCACCATACTGAGGAACATCAGACATGATTTCACACTTTGCGAGCTCTTTTACTTTATTTTTTTCCGGATGTGTTGAATTCATCAACCAGAGACCAGGGTCGAGTTTAAAAAATATGTCATCATGAAGCCTTTGCACGCAAACCCCTCCTGTTCCTCTTTCCATCGATCAGTTCCTTGCGCAACTGCTTCGGAGAGGTGCACAGCGTTTGATCTCTGTGATCTGGGCGTTTTGTTTCTGGATAAAGTGCGTGGTTTCGATGGCGATTACAAAACAACTCTAGGGCACAAGCTAATTTTGGAGGAGAACACTTTGTTGAAGTATCTCATGTTTTTTTCGCAGAGTTTCATGGCTTAACTGTAGGCCAAGGTGGTTCAAAAACTCAATTCTTTTGCCCTTTTGAGTTGTCAGTTATCACGTTCAACATTTCAGAATATGACTACTTGAAGCAAATGTTTATTTGGAATCCCGAGGGAGTAGGGAGTAGGGCTTTTGTTGCTGGGAATCTAGCCACCAGCTTGTTTTTTTTTGCAATCAAAGTTGGCCCTGCAAGAATCCCATTCGAAGTTCGGGATGAATGGATTGGATCAGTTGGATCGGATAATGTTTGATCTTAAAACATTTGATGAACTTTTGATCCAACTTTATTTGTTTCTTTCCTGAAACGAACAGAGAATTTCCGCATTTTTTTGCGAAGTCTGAAAGCTCCATTCGTGAAGCAGTCGAATCAGTCACGTTGCAGGTTCTAGATTTGGTTCGTTTGGAGTTCGTAGAGGAGGCGGGTTGGAGGCGGCTGTGGGTTTCGCTGCTTCGCTCAGTGGAGCTTCGGAAATCCTGGAGCTTGAAACTTCACAATATTTCATCCATTTTGCCAGCGAAACTTGTTGATTCAATGAAGTCAATGCCAACATTTAGAGTTTAGAGCCTGACATTCAGATATGTATATACATATATATATATATATATACACACAGACTTGTAGACAAGCAGGTGAAGTGTTGTATCTTCTAGTTTTTTTTTGAGGTTTCATCAGCACAGCACTGATGGCTTCCTACAGTTGCCTTCGAGTTGAGGTGAATGCCTTGAAAACCATGACCGACAGAGCGCAAGAGGAACTGGTGGAGGACCCTAGTCCATTCCAACAGCTGGTTACTGTTGGCTGAGATCATTGGATAAAGTTCCAATCATCAGATAAATTCACGTATCCATTGGTGGTCATTGATGTTGATGGTTTGACGGATTAAACACCGGGGATGCCTTAAAACACCACGAGAAATCATCTGACCGTCATCTTCCGGGCTTGCTTTAGACTTATTGCAATTGACATCACGGTCTTGTCTATCCCAACAAGCTACTCCAAACCTATGGGAAAAAAAGGTGAGACTCGAAAATATCGACAAGATGACAACCGGAAAAAAAAGAGAGAAAAAGACATAACCATGTTTTTTCTTGCTGAAAACTGATGGGCTAAGTGTTAGTATGTGGGAGTTGTGACTCCACTCCAGGACGTGAAGAAGAACTATCCTACGAAATCCGAATTTCAGGAGCTTGAGGTTGGGATGGGCTCCTTCAAAAACACCGCGGTTGGAGCCGGAAAGTGCTGGATGGGTCGGATGATTTGGTGCTTTAGGTGACGTGAGCATGAAGAAAATCTTTGATGTTTGGCGCATGTGGGATGTCCATATGAATCTTCCACTGCTGGCGTTCACCGTGAGGCCTTTGTCCATCGCGCTGACAACGATCTCATCAACATGCAAAGGCAGATTAAAGCTGCAGAACAGAGGCACCCGAAAAATCGAATTTGATGTTTGGGCGTGGATGAACATGGAACATTATGATTGGGAGTTGAAGCATCAGTTGAACAATGTTTTCGATGTTGCGATGCTGCTTATTGATGTGTTGCTCAGAACCTCTTCGTTTGTGTTCTTTGTGCCCACTTCCAAGACTTTTAATGGTGAAGTTTGACAGCATGATTCCACTCAAAGCGTTGGTTTCAGGATGAAGCAAATGTCTTCCACTGTCTGTACCTCAGTTTTTTTTGACTTGTCAGATGTGATCCTTTGATATACATCTGTCGAGGCCGGAACTATGTCCTTAAGCATGCTTCCTTCCCCTTCGACCTCTGTGTTTCGGTCTGTCTGGAAGCTCAGTCTTTTAGCGCTTCCGTTGAACTGGCCATGTCTCACCTTGACCAGGATGATGTTCGCCCATCTCCCAGTGGTCGAGAAGAGAGAGATCAGCTGAATCGAATAGAGAGAGATATCAAGGACCCGGAAATCCAAAAAAAAGTGCTTCAATGATTTTGGGAGTAAATTCTGTGATGGTAGTTAATGTTTGGAATCTTGAACCACTGAAGAAATGATATCTCCGGCTAGATTTATGCATTTCTGTAAAGTGGACAGACCTGAAACAAGTGGAACTTTTGCCCAGATTCAAACCACAGAAAAATGCAATACGGAAAACCGGGGGAACATCATTAATCAAATATAAATTGATTACGTTGAATCTCTACCAACGCGTTTAGCTTGGCACTTTCGACCTTTGGTTGGCTCCAACATGCCATTCTCTTCAAATGTTTCCATCCATTTTTACTTCCTTTTGAAACGACATCAATTGCCAGCATTGGGCAATTTCTGAATCAAGCAAACCCAACGCCTCTTGTAGGACTTGAAGAAATCACAGGATGACATTTTGGAACTTCGCTTGGACTTGATCATGAAATCAGACTTCGAGGCACTCAGCACAGATGGCGATGGGCTTGCGAGTTTGGAAGCTGAATTTGAAGATCTACGTTCTTTGCAAGTTCATTTACCTAATGATTACTGAAACTTTTTTTTTGGTGTGATGATCCACCCCGTTTTGCCTTTCCGGAACGAAACTCCGCATGGCTTCCGGGGGAGTTGTTAGAACAAGTTGGAAGCAACTTTCAACTTTGAACCTGCAAGTGTTTGGATTTCACTGCGAAGCGCTATTGTTTAGCATTGCAGTTCACCAGTAAACAGTATGGTCACACTATCGGGACTGAAAGTTGAACGATTGAATTCTGCGTTGGCTTGCAGTTTTGGCAATGAGACGGTTGGTTGAGTCCCAACTTTCCAAGTGATTGACGAACCTCTTTGTGTGTCTTCAGCCCTTCGTAAATCAGCAGTGTTCGACCGTTTGACCTACATTTTTTTGAATTTGGGTGCTATCAAATCATTTACTTGTGGATAGGCTTCATTTCTCAAAGCACCGTACGTAGAGCCGAAACGAAAGGGGCTGTGTGCTCATCCGTCAAATTGAAGGCTGCTCAGTATGAGTTGGAGCAGCAGCTAGTAGAGGCCAAGACGAAGATCACTGAGGACTTTGGAAATGGCAGAGAGTTGTGATCCTTTTTTTTCGCCTGAACTCCAGCACCGCTTGGGGGTTGATCAAGTTGATGCCATGATTTCCAAAAGACGACACTTTTTGGAGTGCCTGAAACCTTTTTGTCATCACACTTACCTGGGGCCTGTGCGGCCTGTGGTCTAAAGTCTAAAGTCAAAAGACCTCAAGGAGCTCGTTTGCATAGGAAGGAATGCTCCAATCCGAATGCTCCAATCCCATGAAAGTTTAACCTCAAGGAACATTACAGTATCACACTTCACTGACAAATCCAAAAAGATCTGCATAATGTACATTGTATGAAAGTTTCACTCTAAAATTTAAGAAATATTTCCACCACTTTCCTTGCCTCGGATGTGCACAACAACAACCGACAACCCAAAACTGGCGGCTCAACCGAATTGAGTTGTTGCAAAACGATGCATCCATGGAAAAAGGGCACTTGTATTGCATGATGAGAATCACTATCACATGGTGGGAATCAGATGTAATCAGCCCTCGCAATCACGGTTAAAATTGTTTGATTCAAACATCTTCAACGTGGCCCATCTGTTTGTTTCGGTGATTTTTCAGGAGATCACTGAACTGCAAGGTGCCGTCAGCCAGCAGAGGGAACGTCAAGGTCCGGTTTAAACCATCACCGAAGGGGAAGCGTGGACCTTGGAATTGTGGATTCCGTTGGTAAGTTGTTGCATCGTTTGGTGTATGGAGTTCTTTGTACTCATATATTTTTTTTGTCCTGTTTTTGTAAGTCGTAAGTATTTTGTGTAATATGAGCGTAGTTGTGTAATAGAAAACAAGAGGAAGATTGATGTCGATAGTTGTAGGTGGTACTTGTAACTTGTACTGGGGAAGGGCAAGCACACGAATAGATAGGGCAATGATCACAAGATCATAAGAACGTTGCCAACGTTTGAAGATTCCGAGTCAAACACGTCACACATTTCCCACAACCTGCGGTGATTTTGCTGAGTGTTGAACCCCAAGAATCTAGGCGCAAGAAACCACTAGGTGAAAGATTCGTCGGATGTTTTCAAAAGTTAGGCAACCTCGAACTCCCAACGGAAGTGCATCATGGTGGTAAGAAATCACTTGGTTTTTAGGGCACCTCTGTTTTGGGTCGACAAAACTAGCACCACATTCCTCAACTCACAGTATTTGGATCAACCAGACGACTTCCAGCTTCAACAACAACTTGGGGTGGAACGTTCGGGAGCTTGAGTTGGGAGTTGGCAGGTGTGTTAATTTTTGGGAGGTCAAAAACCGTGTGGAACAATGACGGTTCCGATTGTAGGTCCCAAAAAGGTTGTGGGAGCTACTCGAGATGTTGAAATCTCACATTGTCATTTCACCATTCAAATGTTAATGATTTGAGAGTAGTTTGTGATCCATGTTCGGAAACTTTGAAAGAGCTTATTAGTCTTGCGTTTTGATGCGGATAGATCTGGATCGTTTTTTTCCGATTCCCAATAAGTCCGTTTGAAGCTTCAAACTGCTTTCATACTGAAGTCGCTTGAGTGAATTTGAGCGACATCAAGTGACCTTCAAAAAGAATAGCCAAACAATTCAGCTTCCAATTTCGTGAAGCTTTGCCTTTGATTTGATTGGAAAAAAGGCTATGAATTGGATCTACCCCCGCAGGATACCAGTGGCAAACAAAGGGTTCAGTTCGGGATTCCCGAGCCTAAAAATGTTACTGGGTGGGGGTAGATCCAAGATATGAACCAAAACGCCGCGACGACAGTGGCCTTCGAAACGACAGGTGCTGAGACGATGGATCTGCATCATGCGGAGCTACGACAGGAACAGCTGCATGCGATCGAAGAGCTACGTCAACAGATGGAAGGGCAAGGCGTCGGTCTGCGACGTTTTGAGTTGTGGATGTTTCGAAGAGGTGAAAAAAGCATTGGAATTTGGAGAGTGGAAACGCAACGACTGTCACTGTTGAAATTTGAGATGAAACCAACATAGCCAAAGAAAGTGTGGAGTGCCCAATCTCTAAGTTTTCTTTTCAACGTGTCTGTAGTTTCATATTGGTGAATATGATTATCAACCCTGGAAGCTACCGGGGCCCCGTTGCTACGCTCCACGTTGCCCAGTGGCCCATTTGTTGGGCCTGAACGAAGCCTTGAAAACTGCAGACATGGCACAGGCAGGGCAGAGGTCAGGTGTGCGAGAATAAGAAGATGGATGCAACGCAGTGAAATGAATGTGTGATAAGACCTGGTTCTTTTGTAAATACATTTCTGTTTGAAAGCAATGGTCGGCATCCAAGCATGAAGAAAACTGTTTGGATCATTATCTACGTGCATTTTCCCTGTCAGGTGCACAACCGCCTAGCTACTTTAGCTCAAGATCTTGATGAAGTTCGTAGCGACCTCACCACGCGGGCACAAGGCGATCGGGGCAACTTTTTGCTGGTGAAACTGTTGTGGGAAAGTTTTGAGGAGCGAAAAACAATGTGAGACTAACGTTTTGCCAGGTGATGTGTTCAACTACTGTTGTAGACGCCAGATCTTCAAGTCCAAGTGATAATTTCTTCCTAGGATCTCCAAAATCAGCTGAACCACTATCCTTAGTCACCAAGCAACCACTGAACATAGTGGAAGTTCCTGCTTTGAAGACTTCCACTTGGAGGTTTTTCAATTTACAAGTTAAAGCTTGAAGGCATCCAAAAACCCGTGAAGGCAGCCATTTTAGGATCGGCGAAGGCACTTAGTTTGAGTCATCCAAAACCCGTGTTGGAAAAGCCGATGACAGGCGTTTGGGTGGAGCGTTTGGAGAAGGAACAGGTGGACTTGAAGAACCAGGTGACACAGGTGGAGCACGCAGGGTGAAGTGGCATTTGGCGTGGGAAGTTATTGAAGGATGAAGTTCACACTTAGGGTCTGTTTTCGACATTTTTTGTTCAAACTTTTTTGCAAAGTGGGACTTTTTGGTGAGGTCAAAGTGGGTGCAGGTATTCAGGTAAAATCACCATACAAGTCGTACCAAGCAGCCATGGACTGGGTCCATAGAGGTGGTGAAAAACGAAAATGCAGCTGGCAGCCAGCAGCAATGCCACCACCACCTCATAACTCATAACTACAGCCACGACAGCAACAACAAACATATAAAAATCAATCAATATTCACACTACTATGCTAACAATTTTGTGATGTCTCCAAAGTACCCCTATCATACAACGATGCCTTGCAGGAAACCTCGCGTCTTTCTCATGCTTTGCAACAGATTTGGCCCTCCTTGGAAAGATCTGATGAGAAGGTGGGGTGCCTGTCGTGCCAGTGAACATTTGATGCTTCCGCATCTCTGAACACAAAAAACCTCCCCGCCAGGAAAGAAGAATGGAGGCCACCGTTGTTGCTTCTACTTTTGAGGGCAAGAAACCCTTCTTAAAGCTGCCAAGATATGCGTTGCATTTGAAGATTGCTGCTTTACTAGTCTCCATAGTGTAGGTGTGATGGTGTATCATAGAGCCACCTGGTGTTATTTGAGGCTATTGCGCATCATGATGATGATGATGATGATGATGATGATGATGATGATGATGATGATGATGATGATGATGATGATGATGACGATGACGATGAAGATGATGAATATGAAGATGATGAATATGAAGATGATGATGACGATGAAGATGATGAATATGAAGATGATGAAGAAGACGATTTGGATGAGTGATGCGGTAGTGCTGAAACCTACCAAAATAGTAGGAACCGATGAGTTGGACCGAGAGGCATGGAGTCAACAAGCGGCGAAACAACTTCAGGCAAGGTGCACGTTTGCTGTTGAACGGTCAAAGATTCATGGTGAAGCTTGCAGGTGTTACGAACCGATCCAATCGGGGACTAGCCTATGAACGGTAAAAACCAGTGTGCATGTTTGTTTTCTGATTTTTTTGTTGCCTTTTGCTTTGTTTCATTCTTCTCAATCATTTTCTGGTGTTTTTCTTCCTCTGAAGTTGGTGCAAATTGGCCCACTTTGGCCCAACTCCCCTTGAAGGTCTTGTCGTCTGCACGAATCCAATGGCTTCCAGTTTTGTTACCCAGGCAGTACGAAGTGCCAATGGAGAACTCATCGACGATTTCCAGAAGGTCGCCAAAAAGGCTGCGTCGGTGGGGTGAGTTTCTGATTGTAGTTCAAAAACTCGAGTAGAAAAGGGGATTGATCGGATTGAACTAGAGATATGCAGAGAATCTGCTCAACGAACCTGCTTACCAACCATTGGTTGACTTGTAGGAGTTGTTTTTGTGTTGCTATATCGAAGGATGGCGAAGGATGGCTCCAGTAAGTCACAAGAAGTGACAGATGAGAACAACATATCGACATTTTGGTGGAAAGCATGACACATGACTTGACAAGAATCTACTGTATTTTTCTTATGATTTTGTTTCGAGTATGCCTGTAGTGTGAACAGGACAAGAGTCATGTCATATCACGCCCAATGTCATTAACAGCTCGTGTTCTTTTGCTCGCATCATCCAACAGAATCTCATAAAATGAGAATCAAGAGCCCTGTTCTCTCGGGTGAATCTGAATAGTTTTAATCCGAAAGCGAGGGGCATCCTAACCTCCACAGAAAAAGTTTGCCCAAATTTTCCTTCAGGCGAAAGAGGATCAAATTTCGTACAGCGAGAGACACCAGGTGCGAGAGACACCTTCAACTCCACTTTCCTTGGAATTGGTCATGAGTCAAAAAATGGTGGATAACTCCCAAATCATTACACAAGGAAGGCATCTACAACAGGATTTGATGACCAGCCCTGCCATCCACAAGACCTTTCCCAATAGAACCGACTCTGGGAAAAGACGAAATGGCGATGGAGATTTCCCAAAGGATGCCGTTGGTAGCGTTGGTAGCAGACTGCCCTCAGGCATTGACTCAGGAAATGGAGAGGATCCGTGCCACCTTGGAGTTTAAGGACCATGGGCTGAAGTTGTTTCTTGTCCTCCGTGGAATCATGGTTGTAAGTTGTAAATGATATAAATTTATATATGTGGTACCAGTTAACAGTCAATTGTTATAAGTTAGTTATAGGTTAGTTATAGGTCCGGTTATAAATGGCTATAATATAGGCTAGCACTTGAGGTGAATTTTTTCACTTACCAGTTATAACTCGGCGTCAGGAAGCTTCCAACCTCGAGTACCATGCCATGGTCGAGGTGCAACTGTTGCAGTCCTTTTCCCCCACGGCCCTTTGGTGACCCGAAAAAAAAATTCAGGCAAATACCTGAAACAAAAAAAAATACATCTCACCTTCCAAGGAGATCCACGTTTTTTATTCCAGGAACGTCTCGAGACTTTGGAGATGGATTTGGCCCGTGAGACACGACGCATTGAGGATAAGGCCCACTTGGGTTGGGAGTGGCCTGATCTAAGGAGGGTTGCAGGGTTGTTCATGGTTGTTCAAGTGTTTTTTGATAGTCAAAGTATTTTTTTTTAAAGGGAATTTCAGTTGGTATGTATTTTTAAAACGTCTACATGGAAAGGTGTAGTTTGGAAATTTGAAAACTTCACCATTGTTTATCCGGAGAAGAATTGATATCTGAGGTCCTGGGTGATGGTTTGATAGTTTGTCAGATGGAGTGAAACTCGGCAAATGCAACAAATTTCCGTAGGTAGGTCCTCTGTAGGTCCACTGTAGGTGTTGATAAATGTTATTGTAAGTTTTATAGATGGCTTCAACTCAACTACTGTAAAACTCGAAACACTTAGCTTCTACCTTGGGTGAAACCTCTTGACAAATTAGCCCCAAAAGAGGTTTTCCTCAAAATTGTAGTAAAGGATAAATGAAGAAGCAGAAGACAACAACAACAACAACAACAACAACAACAACAACAACAACAACAACAACAACAACAACAACAACAACAACAACAACAACAACAACAACAACAACAACAACAACAACAACAACAACAACAACAACAACAACAACAACAACAACAACAACAACAACAACAACAAC
>DF243771.1:2058-34201 GCA_000507305.1 Breviolum minutum Mf 1.05b.01 | reverse complement strand
ACAAGGACAACGACAACAACAACAACAACAACAACAACAAGAACAACAAGAACGACAACGACAAGGACAACGACAAGAACGGCAGAAACGACAACAACAACAACAACATCAACAACAGCAACAACAACAAGAACAAAGGACATCCAAGTCAACTAAAACCTAGCAGGCAACACCGGAGAACAACGACAATGACTACGACAACAACAACAACCACAACAACAACCACAACAACAACAACAACAACAACAAGAAGGACAACGACAAGAACGACAACGACCACGACAACGATAACGACAACGACAACGACAACAACAACAGCAACAACAACAATTACAATTACAACAACAACAACAACGACAACAGCAACAACAACAACAACATCAACAACAACGGCAACGACAACGACAACGACAACAAGAACGGCAACGACAACGACAACGACAACAAGAACGACAACGACAACGACAACGACAAGGACAACAACAACGACAACAACAACAACAACAACATCAACAACAACAACAACAACAACCACAACAAAGGACCTCCAAGTCAACATCTGCAATGCATTGCACCCTCTCCCCCCAACCCCCCTCCAGCTTTTTTCTGCGCCCCCAGCACGCACCAGCACTACTACAGTAGCCCCCAGCACGCACCACCACCACCACCACCACCACCAGCAGCAACACCACCACCACAACCACCAGCAACAACAGCACCGCCACGAACAACAACTACAACAACAGCACCCTCAAGTTCAACGTTGTGCCTCTCCCCAGGGAGGATGTCAAAACAGAGTGGGGGGGATGTCAAAAAAGAGTGGGGGGATGTCAAAAAAGAGTGGGGGCATGTCAAAAAAGAGTGGGGGGATGTCAAAAAAGAGTGGGGGGATGTCAAAAAAAAGCGGGGGATGTCAAAAAAAGCGGGGGAGGTCAAAAAAAAGCACCCCCCCTCACTATTTACCCACCGTATGCAGGAAAAAATTTGGGGCTTCGCTTCCATGCGCTACATGCTAACAATTTCAAGGCATGTGTCCGTCGCGTCTTTTTTCAGCGTTTGCAACACTTCACCACCTCCAAGTCTTCAACTGGCATTCTGTGGTATGTTGCCTTTGACATCCACAGTGTCACAAGGGTTTTGCGAGTGACACACGTTTGGGAGGAAGTGTCAGTCGCATAACCTGACATCGATTTTTACTTAGAAGAGTGACAAACGTTTTGTGAGGTGTGAGTCACATGGCCCAACATCGCCTCTACTTCTTCCTTGGTCAACATATGCCTTTGTTCCAGCTTTGAAACTTTCTGGCGATTCCTGCGAGGTGCGTTTTCCCTTAGAAAAAGAAACGACACCCGGGAGGGGCTGGCAGCATCACATGTGAATTCACACTGACTTGTGAGCCCAAGACGCATTGTACCTGAGAAAACACAATGAAAGTGAACCCGAGGAATGTGGCAGGATTCCTCCGATGCGCGTTTTCTTTGAAAAAAAGGAATGTGGGAGCGGTCGGCCGCGAGTCATATAAATTCGCAGGAAGGTTGCACGCAAGACGCGTTTTACTTGACAAAACTCACGGACTCTGGAAGGGTTTCCGCGACGCACGTTTTAGTTGAAAAAAGATACGGAATCCGAGAGCGGCTGGTCGCGTGTCATATGAGTTTACAGTCACAAGGAACGCAAGACTCTTTTTCCTGAGAAAACACAAGGAATCTGGGGGGTTGGTACAGCACGCATTTTTCATTAAAAAACACAACGATTTGTCCGGGGTGGGCGGGAGTGACATGTAAATTTACAGTCGAAATGAAAGCGCCATGCGCATTTTACACGAGAAAACACAACGATTTCTCCGCGGTCGGTGTCGGTGGGAGGAGGGGGTGTATATCAAGTTTCTTCATAGCGAGCGTAAAACAACAAGTGTCGTTCATTCCCACCCGCCCTCCCACATACGTACACACGCGCTTGGTTGACGACTTGTGATGTTCACTATACCCGCCGCGCGCAAAACAAAACTTAATGCTTTCGCTTCCATGCTGCCACACTGCGCTGCGCACATGCTAAGGACAATTTCATCATTTCTTTCGCGCCCTTGAACGGCTGTTGTTTTTGGGATGGCCCTATATCGTGTTTCAGCGATAGACGCGCTTCACCACATCCAAGCCTCCAAGCAGCAGTCGGTGGTATGCCACCTTTGAAACTTGCAATGGCAGTGGCTACCCCGAGGAATTTTTCTTGCGAGGCGCATTTTCCTTGGAAAAACAGGAAGCCGGGGAGCAGTTGGCTTCATCACATGTAAATTCACAATCACTTCTCAACGCAAGAAGCGGATTGCTTGAGAAAACACAAGGAAAGTGAACCCAAGGAATGTGGCAGGATTCCTGTGAGGCACATTTTATGTTTAAAAAGACAAGGAATGTAGGCGCGATCGACCGCATCACATGTAAATTTACAGTCACCTTGAACGCAAGACGCGATTTCATTGAAAAAACACATGGAATCTGGAAGGGTTTCCGCGACGTACGTTTTAGTTGAAAAAAGATACGGATTCCGGGAGGGGTTGGTCGCGTGTCCTATGAATTTAAAGTCACAGTGAACGCAAGACACATTTTACCTGAGAAAACACAAGGAATGTGGGGGGGTTGGTAGAGCACGCATTTTTCACGGAAAAACACACGAGTCGGCGGGGGTGGGTCATCCGTGGCATAGAAATTTACAGTCAAGATGAAGCCGAGGCGCATTTTACACGAGAAAACACAACGATTTGTCCGCGGTCGGAAGTGCACACACGCACATTTACAGCACATTTACAGGGAAAATGAAGGCCAAACGCATTTTACACGAGAAAACACAACGATTTCTCCGCGGTTGGTGTCGGTGGGAGGAGGGGGTGTATATTAATAAGGAACAGAGATTATAATAAGGAACAGAGATTGATGACGTTCCTTGCACATGTACACATCTTTGATTCTACGGGATGATGACGTTCCTTGCGCATGTACACATCTTTGATGCTACGGGATGATGACGTTCCTTGCGCATGTTGCTCTTGCTACGGAGATCATGGTGGGGTGGGGTGGGGATCACGAGGTTCCTTGCGCATGTACACATCTTTGATGCTACGGGATGATGACGTTCCTTGCGCATGTACACATCTTTGATGCTACGGGATGATGACGTTCCAAATACAAAAGAATTCAATTTCTCGCAGCTGCAGCATTGCGCAGAACGCCTGGCATAATGTCAGTGCTGAATGCTTTGCAGTTTACAGAAATGAATGTAGCTGCGGAAAAAATTTGTATGGCACCAAAGGACGCATTTGTTCCAGACTGCTTGAGCTGGTTGGACTGAAATGGTACGAAAAGTTTCTCGGCGCTTTGAAAAAGATTAGTTTTGCATTTCGCCTGACAGGCGTGGTGATTCGCCCACCGGCGAACGGGTATAATCACGCGTATATATAAATATATATATATATATATTTATTTTTTATTTATTTATTCTTTTATTTATTTATTTATTTATTTTTTTTATTTGGATACAAGTACCTGCCAAAACAGCCCAAAATGCCAAGTCATGCGAAAGGCACTTTAATGCGGGCCCGAGTAGAACAACAATATGCTGAAGTACGTGGCAACACGAACATATACCAAGGCATGCATTTAGCAAAGCATGCCACAACATAGCAACAGTTGTTTCGAAACATCCCAAACAAACCAAACAATCTAAGACACACACGCACACACACACACACACTCCCAAGCCGCCCAAACATTCCTTAACATAACACTACATGCCAAAACACCTTACTTGAACAGGTCAGACCATCCAGAATGTGCAAAAGCGCAACAACGCACTCCAGAGCATGTTCAAAAACATACCACAACGTACATGGTTGGTATCCCCAACAAATCCAACACGGCGAAACATGCTAGCTGCTAGCTAATGCCAGAACACACGAAAGCAGCTAACTATATGGACTCTAAAGTAGATTGACAAAACTAACGAGACAGACGAAAACAGTTGCACCAAATGCCAAACGAACCAAGCTTGCTAAAGCCAACCTAAGCATCCAAAACGAACCCAGGTTTTTCAAAAACCGAACCCTACCAAAATCTGCATAGGATAGCAGCGCGGACCAAAATCATAGCAGAACATCATGAGACGTGCATGAGCGTACCCAAAGCAGACCGTAGCCAAAACGTGCCAAGACCAATACCCAAACATGCAAAAACCAGAGCATGCCAGCTGCCATACCAGACAAAAACACATGTTTCAACAGCCTCATATAGACCATGCCGTACCATGCCAGAACATTTACCGAAAACATACCAAACACAACGAAACACACCAAATCAGATATTTTTAGAACATAAAACACAAACGCCCAAACATACCCCCAAAAGCATCAAAAAACCATGGCGAAATGTACCATACCATACCCAAGAGACATACCCAGACGCACTCCCCAAACATGCCAAGGCATGCCCAAACAATGTAACACTCACATACCACGGCACCACACCAAACATGTTTTGTAGCGCTCTGTGAATTGCAATCCCCCAAGCCGGACGTGATTTTTTGCGTTGAGCCGTCACGTGTAGATTCTTGGAACATGTCCATCTTTCAGGAATTACCTGTCGGTCGATCACCCGATGCATTTGGAACTAGTGGCTTGGTGTTTCCGCCATGAATTGTGGTGATTTCTGTATACCTTTATGTTGGTGGAACATTTATGCAAATTTTTGATTTCAACTTCGACTGCTGGTTGCAAGTTCAGGGTTAACATGAACTGACAAGGGTGACTGTGGCAGAGCTGAATTGAGTTTGTGCACAAAAGTCGTGTCATCAAGATGAAACCTGCATCAGAACAATGCCAAAGCCACGAAGTAGTGCTGCAGCAGTTTTGTTGCATGGCAGGAAGATTCGTGGTGATGAATGAGTTGAGTTGTCCAGAATCTGAGCATTGGAGTCAGCCAAAGATGGACTGGAAGTAGCAAATTCCAGTTTTTCATCTTTGAATATTTTGGATCTGGCGTTTTGCATCAAAATCAAAAATCATTTAGTGTTGGATGATTGGATGATTGTGTTAGGCATGGTTGCAAAGCCGTTGTCTCCTTCAAAACTCACCAGGTGTCCACAGGAAATGGAACTAGGCACCTGCTAGGCATCACCTTGGCACCTGCTTGGCACTCCACGTCGGGTCCCCATTTTTGCCACCTGAGCGAAGCGCCGCAACCTGCGCAGGCCGTAGTCGCAGTCTCAGGTGCCGTGGGGATGCCGTGCGCACGACGCCGAGCAGCAAAGGAAGAAAAAGGGCGTTAGAAATTCGATATGCTGTTAGATATTCTTTTCGCAGCAAAGTTAGATTTTATTGACATGAAGTTTGAAATCGCACAAAAACAGACAGAAATGTGGAGCAGAAACAGAAACGACGAGAAGTTGTGAACTTTTCAAAGTTAGCTTTCATAGCCTTCTCAAATTTGTTGACACTGGAGTGATTTGATTGATTTTTTGAGGGTACCAATGTCAAAATGTTCAGAGGACACTGCTTTGATATTTCCATGCCAAGTAAAAGAGCATCCAGAATTGAAAATGAGTTGACCACACTTGGAGATTGGAGCCTTGGTTGAAAACACATCCCGGCTCAACAACTCTAGGTTGTAAATTGCACATCCGAATGAATATAAATGAGTCAGAGTAGTGGTTGCTGTTTCATTTTGGAGTATGAGTCAGTATGCATTTAAAGATTTTTGCAGCAATTCATGAACGAAGACACCGGCCATAAGCCATCCAGATCAATAATCCAAGTTTCCCAACACTTTTCTCCGACACTTCTCTACAACATTGCTTTCCAACACTTGTCTCCGGCGCCGTCTTGTCTAACACTTCTTCTCTAACACTTCTCTACAACACTTCTTCACAACACACCTTCACTACACTTCTTCACAACGCTCCTTCACGACACTCATTCTACAACACTTCGCCACAACACTTCTTCACAACACTCCTTCACAACACTTCTCTACAACACTCCTTCACAACACCTCCCCATCACACTTCTCTACAACACTTCTCCACAACACTCCTTCACAACACTCCTTCACAACACTTCACCGCAACACTACTTCTACTACTACTACTACTTCTGCTACTACTACTACTACTACTCCTACTACTACTACTACTACTACTACTACTAGGTCCGGTGCGCACAGATGGCCGCACGTTTTTCTTCATTTTGGCTATTTCGTCCCACGTTTTACAATGTTTTTGTTTGTTTTTCTCCCCGACCTATTTGAGACGCCGTTTTTCGTGTGAACAGTGTCAAAAACAGGTTTTGGACATGTGTAAAGTATGTACCGAAGCAGTCCATTGCGTAGCACTTTGAACAGGAGTTACATCACAATTGGACATGTGTAAAGTATGTACCGAAGCAGTCCATGGCGTAGCACTTTGTACACGAGTTACATCACAATTGGACATGTGTAAAGTATGTACCGAAGCAGTCCATTGCGTAGCACTTTGAACACGAGTTACATCACAATTGGACATGTGTAAAGTATGTACCGAAGCAGTCCATTGCGTAGCACTTTGAACACGAACGTTATCACTTTGAGCTCCAAACAACGCAAAATACTGTGTGTTTTTGTACATGGAAAGCTGAAAAACGCGCGCCTGCCACACGCGGAAAAGTCCGACATGCAGGATTTAACGCGGCCATCTACGCGCGCCCAGGCGTCCGGCTCGCAAGGATGGCCGCACGTTTTTCTTCATTTTGGCTATTTCGTCCCACGTTTTACAATAAAACTTGAGCAAGTGGAAGTGGTATACCAACAATGGGGAAGTGGTATACAAGAATTCTGTCAAACATTTTATGTTGCACAAGGATTGGTCAGGCACTTCAGCGATAGAAGAACGTAAACACAGGGGAGGGCAGGGCGGGATAGAAAAACTATTTAGCACCTGGCCCACAAAATGCTTAGTAGATCATGTGTTTATCATTTTTTGGTCATTTTCGATCAACTTTTTCTCAATTTTTTTTACCATTTTTTAATCAACTTTATCAACTGTTTATCAACTTTTTGTCAACTTTATCAACTTTTTATCAATATGTTATCAACTTTATCAACTTTCAGCGTTTTATGAACCTTTATCAACTTTTCATCAACTAAGCTGGTCAGCCAGTATTTAGTTGTTCATAGTCTAGTAGAGGAGGCTCTGGAATAGCTGATTCTTTGTAGGAGCCTCCTGTAGATTTTATACTAATGCTCCATACAAATGCTAGTTGGATCATTTTCTGCTTTATGTATTGTATATATAGTTATATTTGCAACACACACGCTTGTTTTCTTGGTGGCTCAAACCTGTTCCAACCTGCGCCAGTCTGACAGTCTGGAGCCTCAGATCTTTCATCTTGAGTTGCAAGTTAGTGGCATTGATGCATTCATTCACCTTCACTTCAACATCGCCCATCATGTGATGATGGCCCAAGAAGAGGTTGAACTTCATCAGCATCATGTCATGATATCTGGATTTCATGTGTTTCATGTGGCATTGAAGTTTCAATACCTTCACACTTCAGCCATGTATTTTTGCGCTGGCTACATTGAAGACCCCTGGGGATGTGGGCGCAAATCCGGGAATAAAGGTGCCAGGAAACAACACTGCATCTGCGGCGTCTGGGGTTCCTGGCGTTTCTGCACCTGTGGTGGTTGTAGATGACGATGAGGAGGGAGGTGGAAAAATGGCTGGTTTTAGTGGTGTTTCTGGGGCGGTTTCGCTACTCAGCCTTGACACCAAAGAAAGAGTGTAAAGCCACAGGCAAAGGCAATGCCCATGCCTGATGTGTTGAAGCAGCAGAATAAGATTAACGCAAAACCCAGACGTAAGCCTCCTCCAAAAACCGATTCTGGCGCCAAGAGAAAGAACTCGAGATCTCCTGGTGCTGGCGTCAAGCGGAAGGCAGTCAGGTTAGAGGCAGCATCAGCATCCTCAGCACCCTCTCACTCTGGTGTTTCTGGTGTTGCTTGAGGAAGCACATTTCCTTGAAAAAGCCATTGGAAGGGAAAACTTTCGAGATCTACAGTGGAGGAAAGAATCAGGCTTCAAATAGAGATTTTCAGAGCCCCAGTTAACAGTTAAATTTTGATTCAGCTTTCTATGTGCTAAATGCTGTGAATTTGTGAAGTTGTGGGGCAAGTGATTTCTTGTCACCAAAAACATTGAATTTCAGGCATGGCTGCCTTGTTTTGCATTCTTACACACAGCTGAGGCATTGATGTATGCCACCAAAAGAAGTGCAGAAAACATTGTTGGAAGCATGGTTCTCGTCATAGGTTTGCCAATCCACTTCGTTTTTTTAACTGCACAGAAGGGACCTGGCTGGGAGATTTGGAGTTTCTGGAGTCTCTGGAGTCTCTTTGAACTGTGGGCTCCAATTTCAGTCAGCCAGTTTCACCTTTTTAGGACAAAGGGCTACAGAGATGCCAACGCAAGTGAAAAATTGCAGCTGACAGAATCTGCCATCATCAAGCACGTGTGCACAAGAATTTGAACCCACCTCTTGATTCAAGGTTTCCAGGACAGGTCAACAACCTTCCAGGAAGTTTAGACCAACCTAGACACCCCCAAACTTTAACAGTTCATGGATTGATTGCCAAGGCTGCTCATGGCACAGTCCTGGCCTCAACAAATGGGAGCTAGCGAAGTGGATACGTGGGAGATTCCAGAATAGGCAACATGTTATCAACTCTTCACCAACTGTTTATCAACTTGTTCACCAACTTTATGAACTTTATCAACTGTTATCAACATTGTTTTTTCAACTGTTATCAACATTGTTTTATCAACTTTATCAACGTTTTATCAACTTTTTATCAACTTGTTATCAACTTTTTATCAATGTTTTATCAACTTGTTATCAACTGTTTATCAACTTTATCCACTCTCAATCAACTTTATCACTCTCAATCAACTGAGCTGGATTTAGTTGTTCATAGTCTAGTAGAGGAGTCTCCTGGAATAGCTGATGTGTTGTAGGAGCCTCCTGTAGATTTAATAGGTACTTTCTGCCAAACCATGCTTCTTTTTTTTTTGCGCGTGTTTGTTCCAATTCTACAGTGTTGAACTCCATCCAGCTTTGGGCCCAGGCAAAACCAATGCTGCAACGTCCAACACCGTCTCCATGGTGAGGGCCGCAGGATTGTGTTGTTAGCATGTGAGTCTTTGAGATCATATCAGGGGGGAAGAAAGGCTGTAAGTAACCCTTTTTTCCCATTGAACATTTATTCTATCATTCTCTTGAAACAAGTTGAACTTGACAATGGATTGCTTTGTGGAACTTGCATGCGTCATGAAAGGCATGGTGAACACTCCTTGTTGTTGAGAGTTTGGACATGAGGAATGATGACATTCCAGTCCCTTTGAGACACATTCTTCCACAGAAGTTCTCGACACCAAGTCTTGTGTCAACATTGAGAATGATAGATGCCTTACCAATTAGAACGGAAGTAAGTGTGAGAGAATCAACAAATGAGAAGATTGTTGAATTGATACCTGGTTTGCAGAACATTCGACGAATGACGCTTCCGCAGATGTACTTCGAGTCTTGTAGTATTTTTTGTGGAACCTATGGTCGTGTGAATCCTTTGTTTTCACTTCCAGATGATTCTGTCATTCTTAATGTGGAATCCAAGTTCATATCATCGAATTTTCTTCATGTTCATGTCACAGTTGTATCCACACTACAAGGAGTTTCAAGTGAATAAATGGAATACCATTGCTTTCTCAACTGAGACCAGTGGAGCCATAAGACGGACTACGGTAAATCCACCGGTGAACACTGGAATGGTTCCACCGCATCCACCAGTTGGAGCGGACGGAAATGATCTAATTCATCCGGACGACTATGGTCCTCCACCGGAAGATGATGCTAACATGCCACCTAACGGTGCAAATGACTCGGGGGAACAGGATGATTACAGTGACTATGATATGGATAATCCAAATTTGGATCCTCCTCAAGGTGGACAACCACCGTTTCCACCTCATCCTCCTCCGTCGATGCCTCCGTCGATGCCATCAGTTGTAGTTCCGACATCACAGCAGCCAATGTTCTCCAATCCCGATGAGACCATAGAAGCAGTCATGCAACCAGTGCCTGACGATGATTCAAGTTCGGAAGAACCTCACATCACAGAACCAGAAAGAATAGAGCTTAAGCAGAGACATGTATCACATGATTCCGACGAGAAGCCTCCGAAGGCCAAGGCAAAGGTACAGATCAAGAAGCAGAAAGTTTAATTGCCAGGACATCAGAATCCAATTGAAGTTCCGACGGTGAAACCACCGAATGATGATGATGAAGATGATGTGCCAAATCCGACGGCAGCAAGTTCAAATGATCCGACGATTCCTTTGCCTACAACGACTCCACATTCGTTTACTCCGGGACAACCGGAAGATGATGATGTATACAACACACCACAGTGGAGCCAGGATACTATTCCCTATCAAGATGTTGAGACGGAAGAGCCGATCATTACTGAAGGTGACGTTGAGCACCTGAACTCGAATGGATCCGATGACACTCAACCTTATGATTCGGAATTTGTGAACTTTGATGGAGACTATTTTGTACTTCTGGGACATAAATCGGCAGCTCCCGATTTCAAGTCCTAGGATGTTTCAGGTTTCCGACAGTTTTGTCAGTATCTTGCGAAGAATGGAAAGAAAACGCCGAAGGCAGAATCGGTGATGACACCGGAAGTTCTGCAGAAATATGCAAAACAGATCAAGCAAGCCAAGCTTGAAGAATTCCGCAGTTTTCTGGATTTTACTGCTATGAAGTTTCGTGATAGACGAAAGCACAAGATTGAGAACTTCGTCACAGGACGTTGGGTCCTGACAATCAAAACTGACAAGGATGGACAGTTTAAGAAGTTTAAAGCTAGATGGGTTTGCCGAGGTTTTCAGGATGCGCAGAAATGGGATCTTCAAACGGATTCTCCCACAGCTACTCGCTACGGTTTTCGCGTAGCCTCGCAGCATGCCGTGTCTATTTACTGGGATATTTTGCATATTGACCTCAAAACCGCGTTTCTTCAGGGGGAAACTTACGACTTAGAACGCCGCGTAATCCACGTGCAACTTCCATCTGACATTGGTTTACCACCTTATCTTGTTGGTTTGTGTACTCGTCCGGTTTATGGTTTAGCAGATGCGCCTAGGAGATGGTGGAATCGATTAGACAAGTTTTGGATCTCACTAGGAATTCAACCAACTAGAGCTGATAGGTGTACCTATGTTTGCTTTGATGGAGCCTTCAAGAATGATGACGTGTCCTCAGGTACAAAGACACCCAAGCAAGTCTCGTACTACGTGGACTCGCCATCAGGCGAGATGACGCGGGACGAATCGTTCGACATAGCTAATGAAGTTCGTCAGTCGTTTGCTGTTGAAGAACGCTTGTTTTCTTTGTGTCATGCAGAAGGTAAAGCACTATATCAACAACAAAGATACACACAGAAGAAGAGTGAAGATTGTGCATGGACCCCTGTTGTTGATGAAGAATTGTTGAAGTTCTTGGAGTCAGTAGAACATAAGGCAGGTTGGATACCTTACCAAAATGGTCATGCCCAGGTAAGCTATAGAGCTAAGGCACTTAGAACACCTGATCCATATTATACTTCCAAACAATATTTCTTTAGGACTTCCATCGTGAAGAGGAAAGGTGTTTGGTTGTTGTTGGAGATGAATGCAGATATGAGGAAGGAAAAGAATCTTATATCGCTTGAAGAAGAAGAAGCTGAAGTTCTTGTTTCTATTTTTCTTCCTGCTGAACGTACATATCTTGCATCCACACCACAACTCACACTGAAGTTGTTGAAGAATTNTGGCAATTTGATGAGAAGACAAAGAAGAAATCACACATAGTTGTTGAACAATCCCTGTGTGTGAGTGAACTTACTGAAATTGTCATACAGAAAGGTCAAAAGGATGATGAGAAGTGTGACAAAGACATGCATACTGCATATCGTTCATTGCTTGGAAGCATAAACTGGTTGCAATCAAGAACACAGTTTCAAGCATGTTATCAGTTTTCTCGTTGTGCTTCTGCAGCAGCAAGCCCCACAATAGGTGATTGTAAGGCCCTGAACAAACTATGCAAGCAAATTGTGAATGATCCTATGGACTTGAGGTATTGGCCTTTAGAAGGACATCCTAGACTTATGGCAATGCCAGATGCAGCATTTAGGAACAACAGTGACAAGTCATCACAGCGTGCAATGGTGATATTCATGTCAGAGCCAAGGAAAGAGAAATCAAGAAACTCTAGAGGATCTTTGATCTTCTTTGAGTCCACTAAGATAAAAAGAGCTACTCTTTCCACCACAGTTGCTGAGCTGTATGCATTGATGAAATGCAATGGCGCATGTCAAATGTTGAGAGGTTTGATAAAGGATATAACAGGTCATTCAAGTGAGGTTCATATGAGAACTGATGCAAACAACGCAGTGACCACTGCAAGCACCACACATGTCCCTGAACAACAAGAAACAATCCACATGATACAGATGCTGAGGAAGGAAGCATGTTCAGGATCAATTGCAGATCTTTCACACATACGTACACAATGGTGTTTGGCAGATTGTCTCACTAAGAAGTCAGCAAATCCACAGGCCTTGATAGACGCAGTAAGACAAGGTATTCTAAAGGAAGTTGATGCACACCCACCTTTTAGAACCTTAGTTGAGCGTAAGGCATATCTTAGGTCATGGTTGCCTTCTGTTTGCCATCATGTGAATTTTGCACTTGATGTGTTTTTCCTTGGTGAACGTTTTCACTGACAGATGTGTGCCGAGAATTTATTTGCATGTTGTCACTTTTGCAGTCTTGTGTGATGAATGTTGCCTCACTTGCATGAATGCCATGTTGGAAGAAATTTTCATTTCTTTTTATGAATTTGTGCCTGCGGCTCAATTCTCTCAGCTTGTACTCACTGGTTAGTGTCGTTGTTTTCTGTGGCCTATTGTCCTTGGTAGTGTACATTCTACCAAGAAAGATGGCTACCTTGGATCATGATGTCTAGGCTAGTGCTGTTCACAATGAGGAGTACAAGAAGTCCACCTGGTTCAATGAACCACACACTTTTGCACGATCCGAGAGAAGGTGCGTTCGCGTGATTCAACGTGATTGCGATCAAACACTTGGTCAAACCTTGCATGCATGGGAAAATGTCATTTCCTTGATTGTTGGTGAAGAACACGGATACAGATTTGGAACCTACAAACAATGGGGCAGACTTTCTTCAACATCTTCTTGAATACACCACAGCAGAAGAAGAAAGGATTTTCAATGAAGCCACTCAGGAGAATTTCAAGTTATGTAGTGTTCACCATTCTCTTCACATGAGAATGGGCAAGAGATTCACCTCATTGTTACGCCACGGGTCACCATTGACTTCAAAGATGTATTCAAATGGAGCAGTGGACTTAAAACATGTTTATGACCATCTTTACAATGATGTGAATCCAGCCGTTCAATTTTCCTATGGAAGGATGTTTGCAGCGTTTTTGAATGGCAACAACAAACAACGCTTCTTTCTTGAGGTTTATGTGAATGATGCTTGGTTTTTGGACCAGGACCAGCTACCATGGAAGATTTTCATTGGATGCACACAGGGACACACCAGAGGTGTAGTCAGTCCTTCGGTAGCTGCCCATCACTTGTCAACCGTTGAGTTGGATTCTTTTGGTTGGATTTTGACAGACAAAAAGTATGAAGGACCTATCAACAGAGATGGTTTGAGAAGATATGGCCGTGATTCCTTGCATTTCATGTCTGACAATGATGGTTCCAAAGGATATATTCGAAAGGGAGCAGGAACAGTACCACCAAGGCACTACAGCAGTACCAGGTTCTGCGTGTTGAACATCCATTTGTTGATTGAGGAAGGTTATGATTTGTTCCTGACCCAGAATGGTGTGATTTTGATTTATGACGATCTCCCATCAAAATTCTTCAACCTGATTGAGCAGTTTCCCTACCTTGGATGCAATTGTTTCAACAAGACAAGTGGACATGGTTTGCCTCCAGAAGTTCGTTCTGGTGTTTGGAGACCTAACATGACTGCTCTTCTGAAGTACACGGAATACTTGTCATCAGACGAGATATCCAAGTACGTGGAAAATGATCAGCTTGTTGAGAACAGAGTTCCGAGAAATCCTTTTCCCAAGAGAAGACAAACAGCCTGGGAATTCATGGGTCAAGAAAAGATGCAGTCAGTGCAGATTATCACTGGAAACCCTTGGCACCTTTTTCAGTCTGGAATTTTCACTTTGGGAGACAACAAGGGTGAGCGAGTTCTAAATCCTTATGGAGAACCTGTTCTGATTGTTCGTGAATTCTTTCGACTTGCTACATCTCAACAGGAGGAACTTCGCTCTCAAGGCATCAACAGATTGGTTTGGGAGAGGCTCCCATTTGCAGGCCATGCCATTATGTTTTTCACGAGAGCCTGGGAGATTGGTAGGATGACAGCTTATGTGAAGAACTACAGCAGTGATGAAGACCGTGATGTGTACAACCAGAAGCTGGCCTACTATGAAAATGTTGGATGGCTACGTGATAGTCCTGAGCCTTTCAAGGCAAGACCAGATGATGAAAACCCTGCATCCAAAGAACGTGAGAAAATTGAAGAAGATGAAGATCTCAGAGACAAAGGTGAGCTTCGTATGTTTGATTTGTTTGCTGAGGCCATTGCAGATTTGTACATCATTGGCGACAAGGGCATTTTGGAACACTATGTGAGGAAAACCAGCTCTTTGGGAAGCATTTGCTCAGAGATTACCTTCAGGCCTTCAGGGGAAGTGTATTTGGTTGATCCTGATCCTTATGCTCCAACTCCTACAACTCCTACTGCAGAGAACCTTTGCGTTGACATTCGCAACAACTTGAAGTTCTCTCCTCGTTTTTGTTTCCAGGCAGTAGAAAGGAAGTTGGAAGAAACTCATGAGACGCTTGCTCCTGGTACTTTTGCAGACTTTGCATTTGGTGAATTGAAGCAATATGTTGAAAGCAGGACTGAAATTCAATACAACTTTGAAAAGCACTTGGTGATCAACGCTCAGACACGTACATTTGAAGATCCAAACTATGTGAATTCAATTGGATCAAAAGTTGTCATCAGACCTCTGGCAGAATCATTGGAACTCTCCGTGAAAAGGAACCAACAACTACAGCGCACAATGGTTCATCATGAAGTTGCTGCCGAGGGAGACTCACCATCAGGTGAGATACCTGAGGAGACAGCAGAACTTGCAGTTGAGGACTCACCACCAGGTGAGATGTCAACAGCAGGTGATCCTTTAGCTGGGGACTTACCATCAGGTGAGATGCAAGTTGAAGAACCCATGGCAGAAGTTCCTGAAGACTTACCATCAGGTAAGAGATCAAGAACTGAAGCTAAGGAAGAAGAAGATGTGGAGATGGAAGCGCCTGAAGAAGAACATGAAGAACCTCCACAAGATGAGCTTATGCAAAGAGTGGTCGATATGCCTGACTATGATCTTGATGATGAAGACTCTGCGCCAGAGGAGGAAATGATGGAACGTGCAACTGCGCTTATCATTTCTACTGTTTATGAACATTTTGCCTTTGAAGAAGAACCAGAAGCTCGTGGTTCAGGAGAATTTGTTCCTACAAAAGCCATGGCAAAATTCCTTCATCATTTTCTTGGCTCAGATTTTATGGATGAGGTATTGGAAGTAGACGAAGAAGCGAAAAGAATTAGAGAAGGAAGAGCCGAAGCAAGTATGGAAACTGAAGTGAAGGAAGAACAGGTATATGGTGAAGAACTTGAAGAAAGGAAGTACAATGACATCTTCACCCATACATCCAGCAAGGAGTTTTTACAAGCATTGGCGCCAGAGACAGAGGATATGGTCACTGAAGGACAGAAAACTATTGAGGAACACCTCATGTCTGTGCGAGAAGGAAAGGTCAAGCTCAACAAGAACAAGATGACAAAATTGGAACCGCTAGAGCCTAAACCGAAGACCCAGATAGAGATTCCAGAGCCAAAACCTTGTGAAGACCCGCAGAAAACAGAACCTGAATATGAATGTGCTCTGGACAAATTGGAGCAACTTGACAAACAACACAAAGACAAGGACTTTGGTTTTTATGGCAAGTATTTCAGACAATCTCACAGCAGAAATCTGAACTTCTACAAGTACAGGAAGGCCAATCCAGTTGGACATCCACATGCACGTTTTGAAATTGATGAAGAAAATTTTATGGAAGTCTATTGTCTGTTGTATTTTGAGAAGCCTACCATTGAAGAGCAATTTTACCAAGTTCCGGTTGTTTATGGTTGTGATGATCACCGTCTTCGTGTTTTCGTGTTGCTGACAATGAACAACAACAGCAGAGAGCAGCCACGGCAAAGGCATTGTGTGAAGAGAGATATTGTTGCAGAATCAGGATGGGATGAATATGCATATGATAATTTGATTTCTGACATTACTGACATGTTCTTGAGTGGTGAGAACATTCAGAGAAACCCAGAATCTCTGGGAACCAGTTCAAAATCTTTGACAACATTGTTTTGGAACCTTGGAATTTGGAGACGTGGAAAGAACTGGCTTTTACCCAGTTTCATTAACCCGGACAAGATCTACTACAAGGAGATCAAACCAGGTGAGTATCCGGACCACACTCCAGAGAACAACAATTTGTTTTGCAGATGATCAAAAATTTAAAAGCTCACCTTGTGATGGTATGTGAAGCCACAACATTGGAACCACACAAAGAATACTTGGAATCTCACGGTTGGAGTCTTTGTTTCAATGATGCAAAAGATTTGTGTTGTATGGCAAGGTTAGGACTTGAAGGCAAGATTTTCAGATAGCCGGACCACAAGAGGAAACACAAGAAGACATTTGGAAAGGTCCTAACAGAAAGATTTCTTTCGGCATTTTCGAGGTGACCTGGGGAAAAGGAATGCCCAGAGGAAAATACGCAGCATCCTCAACAGGGTATTTTGATCGAAACCAGGAAACAGATTTTGAGGAAATGGAAAGAGCCAGAATGAAGGTGACACGAGTGTGCATATACCACGTAAACCACATTTCAGCCAGAAATTCACACGCTATCACCGGAGAGATCTTTGCACACATGATGTTTGAATGCGTATATCACCAGGTGACCATTGTTGGTGGTGATGCAAATCGTCTGGCCTATCAAAAGTCAGGGAAACAACTGAACAGTTCTTACAGCATGTTGACTTGTCAAATTTGGACTGACAGGATGGAACATACATTGGACAGATATTTGAAGGATGTTTTGAAGACCAACAAGGACATGAATGTCAGACAGTTCCACACTATTTCCTATGAAGATCTGAAGTATCTCCGTGATACCATTGAAGGACAGGTTGACCTTGATCCTGCTGTTCGAAAACAAACTGAATTTGTTGGAGATTGTTGTTTGGTGACTTTCTTTGAGTATGGCTTGTCTACTCCAGTTGAAGTATTCAATGATGGACAAAACGATGAGAACCTGGAGTACAAGTACAGCGTGAATGAACTTTTGTTTTACCTGACCAATGATATCATGTTGCTGCGTGAAAAAGACAAGGATGCACATTGCCCAATTCTGATCTCGATTGAACCCAATGAGATGACGAACCAACAGAGGAAGAGCTTCGGGACAGATGAGGCTAAGCGACAGAGAGCAGCTTCGCGGAAGGAAATTCAGAAGGCAAACAAAGCTAAAGGAAAAGCCCGTGCTTCAAATTGAGGTATACTTTTCATTAGAGAAGATAACTTCAAGAGCTATGGGCTGAGTACTGTGCAATGATTGCCTAAGAATGATAAATGACTATGTCATGTACTTACTATCAAGTAAGATGATAGTTGTTTTGATTTCTGGAATGACGAATGATTGTGTACTTACCATCAGGTAAGATGATAATTGTTCTGATTGCCTATTTCTTTCAGTGAGCCTCGTCAGACTTCACCTCCGATGAGATGATGTGACCATGTACTTTCTATCAAGAAAGATGATGGTTTTTCTGATCTGAAGTTGTGTTTTCGCTGTTGCTTTCGAATGTGCAATGTGAAATGTATTTCTCCCATTTTTCTTTGTCAAGTTCCGTATTTCAGATATGACTCACTAAGTTTCTTTTGATGGTCCCAAACTTTTGGAATGTGACATTTTGTTGCTTCCCGGTGAGAATTCGTAACGCCAATGCCGTGAGGTGATTTGAGCACTGATTGAGTTTCATGGTAAAAGTAACCATGACTCATAGTGACACAATTTTGGACTTTCCTGTTTGACGCAAGAGCCTATCAGTTGCAAATTTCTTTGTAGGGCACAGTTGAGCTTGTGGACTGATGATGTATTGGCCAAGGTAAGATTTTTCGTCTTACGGTGTCTCATTGACGCAGTGTGAGCACCACATTTGATGTCCCGCGGTGTACATTAGAGCCGACTTAGCAATAACTTTTAGTGCCTCCGCCGCTTTGCCTAAGATGCGTCATACGCAGTAGATGACTCTTCATTATGAATTTGTGCCTGTGTTTTTCTTTTGGAGGCCAGTACAGTGTAGTGAAGAGTCTAATATCTACTTGTGTTGATGTATCTAGGCTCAAGGGAGTATTGGTTACTTGGCCACCTGCGTGCGTCTAAAAAGACGTGCTAGTTATCCCTGCCAGTAGGTAGAACCCTAGTGCCACTTTTGAGGGGGGCTGCCCAAAGCCACCATGGCTACAAAACCTTCAATTTTAGCAAGGGGGTGGGAGCAGCATCCCAAAAAAGGGGTCCCGTTACATGGCCACAAAACCTTGAATTTGTAGGGGGTTGAGCATCAATCGCAATCCTGCAAAACATTTATCAACATTTTATCAACTGGGCCATCAACTTTTATCAACTGTGCATCAACTTTTGATCAACTGTTTATCAACTTTTTTTTTGACCCACTTGTTTCATCAACTTGTTTATCAACTTTTTACCCACATGTTATCAGCTTTCAGCTTTTTATAAGAGTCCACCTCCAAGAAAGTATCTCATTGCATTTGTGGCCCAGGTCTTCAGTGATTGCATTGGGCACACGCACACTCCATGGAAATTCAAGGCAATCACCGCAGAAATTTGCTTAACATCCACCAACACACAGTCAGGATCTCAGTGGTGTTGCACAGCATTTTTGCGCACTGTCGCACAGCATACTTTTTGGAAGTAAGTGCACAGCCATCCAATTTTGTGTGTTCAAGTGGCCAACTATAATCCCCAAATGCATCTGCGAATGATGCCCGCTGAGCTCAGGCTGCATGTGGTGTTTGGAGTTGTGGGGTATCTGGAGTGTTTGTGATTTCGACAAAACTCTGGATACACACAGCTGCAAGATATCCCCGGCAGTGTGAAACTCAGTGTTTGAGAGAGGGTTCCAGCCAACAAATGAAGATTTAGCCCAATGCTTTCTGGATGTATCCTCTCCAAGCCATCCAGTTTCAGGATTTTCTATGTGTGTTAGATCTTCTTATCATTTGCTCAAGTCTGTGCATTAGTTTCTGCCCAGACGTGTATCTTCTTGCCGCATTCTGGTGGGGGCGCAGCTGCTGGCACGGTTGATGGCCCTAGCCATGGTGAAGGTGCTGCTGGTAAAGGGCTGGCTTCTTCTGGCATTGGCTCAGCTGCTGAGGAATGCTTTCGGAAGAAGTGGCCAAATCTGAGGGTTTGCATGGAGGCCAAGGCACCTGTCACACCTGTCAATGCCAAGGAAGTCATCTCAAGCAACCGCTTTGATCCTGGGCCAGACACCTCCTCCTGCCAAGAAACTCAATGCTGGGGTTTCTGGCATTTCTGGCGTTGCTTCATCCAGCCAAAGGTGTCTGACATCTTTGCTGCACGTTATTGCGCAGGCTCAGCAGATGCCAAACTCTTCTGGACTCGTTTGCAGAGGATCTTCAACGAGTTGGCCCCAGAAGATGAGCGCCTGCGTGAGACCAAGACAGCAGCTTGGAAGTATGTGAAAGAGAATAATGGTGAAAGCTTCAGTCAGTTCTTCGAGATGTGGGCTGCCAAGAAACAAGCCTGAGTTCCAAGTGAGTGGGTGTCACCAAGCTTGAGCATCACCAAGGAGTTTGTAGCTGCGGGGTTGCAAGGAGTTGCAACGCAGAGTTTGCAAAGTTTCTGGAATTTGTGAAGTTTCTGGAGTCGTGGTGTTGGAAGTGGTTTTTCATCACATTGCTGCTCCTTGCCAAACAAAGTGGGGTATGTAGGTCTGCAGTTCCACAGTGTTCAGCAACACTGTATTTCTGCCATCCATGTGACTTTCACATGGCTTTCACCCGTTGCCCATCGCGATCCTGTGGTCATTATGAAACGTGGAAAAACGCACCCACCAACCTGCAGCCAACAGTTTTCAAGACTGATTTTCCTAATTAATGTTATTCATACTTTTTGCAAGAGCCCTGGATTCCTTGTGTTCAGTTTAGCTGCAAAGTTGTTGAATAATCACATAAAAGAAGACAAATGTAACAAAGGTAGGGCACTGTGTCATTTTGCTTCAAAAGCAAGTGTCATGTGACGTCACCTTATAAACCAGAGGCTCCTCTAAAAATAATATACCCACTGCTACAGTAACCTGGGATTAAAGGAGCACTGTCAATCAAAATTACCAAAATTTGTGAATTCAGCCCTAATTTAGCCTTTGTGCACTGTGTCTTGTGACAGCCACTGCAACTGTACCATCATGTTCTCCTTACTGCAGCTTTTGGGTTCTTAAGCTTTGCATCATCATCATTACCATCATCACCATTAAGACTTCTGAGCCCGAAACTCAGTAATCTGATAAGTCAGGTGTCTCACTTTTTCAGTTTTGCAATATTGGGAGCTGGTCAGCTCCCAATATTGCAATTAAGAAAAAGTGAAGCGGAGGGTCTCACCTTTTCCCAATTGCAGTATTGGGAGTTGACCAGCTCCCAATATTGCAAAAGTCAAAAGGTGAGACACCTGCCTTATCAGACCTGTCCCAAAGCCACGAAGAAGCCAAACAGCCAAAAAGCTGTCATGTCTAAAATGGGGGAGACGGGAATCCGAGGTTAGCCAACTTCCGATACGGAAATTTGGATTTCAGGCGAGACGCCAATCCGAGCAACTTGTGGAATTGGGTGAGACGTTGATTTGGCCTTTGTGAAATTGGGTGAGACACTTATCCTAGCATGTGTGATATTGGGTGAGACGCGTATCCGAGCATTTGTGAAATTGGGTGAAACACTGATCCGAGCCCCCAAAATAGAGAATTTGAGCAAGTTTATCAACTTTTTATCACCTTTTTTTTTAATGAACTTTCTATCAACTTTTATCAATATTTTATCAACTTTTTATCAACTTATCAACTTTTTATCAACTTATATCAATATTTTATCAACTTTTTTATCAACTTATCAACTTTTTATCAACTTTTTATCAACTTGCAAGAAATGATCACTTTTGAAATTTGTGAAACATTTTTTGCATTGCTGCCAGGTCATACTATGTTCTTGGTTTTACCAGCTGTGGCAGGGCCAGAGTCCAACCAGGTACTCACAAAGAAGAAGGCCTGGCAAATCAGGTATCCATGCACAGCCAATTTGATGGATTGCATGCACTTCAGGAACTGAGACAAGAAAGGAACAAAAGATACAGAGACCGTGCGGCACACTGTTTAATATACCTTCCTTTTTTTTCTGTCATAGCGCTTGCAACCAAGGGCAGAAGAGGGAAAGGACAGGAAGAAAACTTGCAGGAGCTTTGATGTTTTTGCCATTGTTGGATGCTTTTCACACATGCCGATCCTTGTGTAAAGTTCATTGAAGACAGGACCAGAGAAGAGAAGAAGACCCAAAGGACCAGCGCAAACAATGAAATGCCATTCTGATTGAAGTCTGATGTGATCATGAAGCTTTGCTTTGCAACTTGTCAGGACATAATGGCTACGCTCGTGCAGACTATTTACGTGAATTGATGTCCCTAGGTTTTTCCTTTGTTGAGCCTGTCAAGAAGTATGGCACCTGCCCTGCAGTCATCCAGAGAAAGCAGCAGAGAGAAGCTAAGAAAGCTGCCAGCTTAGCTAAGAAGGCAGAAGCCCCCCCAAGGAGGGCAAACAGAAGGCACCTTCCAAGGTCCCTCCCCTGCAGGATGAGAAGCCACAGGAAGTTGACAGTGATAATGACTCAGACATTGGTGCCAGTGAAAGATTTTGAACGCCATGTCAAGTCAATCAGCCACATGCCTGAAAGAACAGCAGAAACATTTGGTGTTTCTGGTGTATTTGCTGTTTCTGGTGTATCTGCTGTTTCTTAGTGTATCTGGAGTATCTGCTGTTTCTGCTGTTTTGCTGGCGTTTTCCCTTGCCTAGCAGTGGCGCTGTGATGTGTGGCTGTCAATTCATTGCAGTGAACAAATTTGTAAGACTTGCATAAATCTTGAAGTAAAAAGAAAACGTCTTGCATTCACTGGCACAAGTTAACAAAATGCACCAAACTTGCACTTCTTTTTTTTACAGTCTTGGGTGCCAGGACATTTTTGTGGCTCAAGTTTCTTGTAGGCATCAAATGACGATGCTCACTAAAGACCAGATTGCTCAAATTGAGATGCCCTGTAACTTCCAGATTGAGCAATGCCTGGATCCAACTGCGCCTGTTTTGCATTCTGTCCACTTGCGTCGATGGTGCTATGAGCAGCATCGCCCTCGGCAGGCACACCTGGCATGCATTGAACACTTTCAACGCAATTCATAAGCCAAGCATTAATGATCATGTCAACTAAATTGAAGATAATCACTTGATTCCTGGAGGACAAATTTGTTGCAGACGGAATGGTGGGAGCTGACTCAGAGGAGAAGGCCTGCAGACATGCAGTTTGTTCTCTTTCTCCTTTGTGGCACTGATGCTTTCACTTTCTTGCATTCAAACCTGCATTGTTTGCCAATGAGGTCGCCAAAGACAGAAGCAGGAGCCCAAGCTCCACCAAAGACAGAAGCAGGAGCCCAACAAGGATCTGCAACCAATGAGCCCCATGCAGTTTGCAAGTGCGCAGTGATGGTGCAATAGTTTATCCACAGACTTGCAGCTTCTCATATGTGTTTGAAATGTGTTTTCAGTTTCTGGTGTTTCTGGTGTTTTTGGTGTTTCTGGTGTCTTTGTTTTGCTGAAGCTCTGACATGCTGTGGAATTGCACCCTCCCAATTCAATTTGTGGCTGAACCTTGCCAGTGTCAAAATGATAGCCAAGCAGGAACCGCAGTGCCAGCTCAATGTGCTTTTCAGTTAGCCTTCTTGCAACTGATCATTTTCACACTGCTTGCATGTGTTGCTAGTTTCATATTCAAATTCCTCCAGCTTAGCAGTTCCTTGTGTACCTGGAGTTGTGTAGTATCTGGGTTGTAGCAGCCATGGCCCCTGCTGAACCTCAGAAGCAACATGTGCTCTCCACATTGAAGCTAACTTTCTTTGGCATCACTTTGGCTTCTGTGATGCAAGATTCTCAACTCTTGGGGCTACCGCGTGACCTTGATGTTGCAGAAATATTTTCACAAGCACAATCAGTGGTGAATGGAGCTAGGGACATTGGGTTGCAAGGACAAGCCCATGACAAGGAGGATGGTGACATTTGCAGCAAAGCTGGGTTTTATGCAGGCTTGAAGCTCATAATGCGATTGAAGGACGGAGGATTGCTTGTTCTTGCTCCAGAATGCAAGACCTTTGGCTTTGCTTGCCGAAACCAGCACAAGCGCACTAAAGAAAATGTGAAGGAGATACATCTTGGAGTGAGGTTGAAGCTGGCAGCTTGATTCAAGATATGGAAAGACAGATTCAACTCAAAGTATGAGTGCCACTTGTACACCTTTATGACACCAGCAACTGCTGAGTTTGCCAAGGCAACTTCATGGCCCGCGCAAGCATGTTCTTCTATTGCCTAGCAGTGCTGCGTGGCGTGGAAGCAGCATCGGACAACCCAGCTGGCTCTATGATCTTCACCTACCTCAGCGAACACATAGGCCCCAACCTGAGCTTGGATAGAACAGCACATTTAAAGTTGTAATTCTTGATGTGTTGCTGTATTTGTCCGACCAGCTGCTACCTGAACTTTGAGTCAGGTGCAGCTATGGCAGCTGGGGTGGCCAACTTTTTCTAGCTGGACCGTTGTGCTTATGACAGCACCCCTGGAGCTGAAATGCTGAAGACTTTCAAGTTTTTGGCCACGGGCTCATGGTTTGGGGCTGCTGTCAAGCGTTGCCAATGCACTAAGAAGCATGAGCCCCTCATGCTGGCACATGTTGGAGAAGATGGCTCAATCAAAACGGATGGTAGACAAAACCTTTTGAAGCAATCTGGCTTCTACCCACGAGCATTGGGCAAGGCAATTGTGCAAGCTTGGAGGAGAAGGGGGCCTAGCAGCCACCCATCCGCAAAGCTCAGCCACCCATTGAGGATCCATGGAGTGACCCATGCGGTGCATCACCACCCCCAACAAAAAACAAAAAACACATGGAGACAGCTGCAAAGAGGACCCATGGAATGACCCATGGGGTGAGCAAAGCACCAGTGCTGATGATCCATGGGCTGACATGTCGGGTTGGTGAGTAGCACAGGAACTGCTCCAATCCCTCCTGCTTTGCAATCTGCAATTATTCACTTGCAGGGCAGTGGAGTCATCTGGGGTAGTGGAGTAGTGGGGTAGTATGCATAGCCATACTTTTGTTGCCTCCATGACAGATCCACTGCACCACCCTATGCAAGCAAAAGGTGGTGAGCTGCAAGCTGCAAGTAATGGCAGATAGTCCATGAGAAGCAAGGGTGCAAGATTTGTGTTGCCTGCACAATCCAGCGCTGATTACACCATCCATAAATTCCATAAATTGTTGCCTGGCTGATCCACTTGTGTTGCCACCAACTTTAGATTGCTGCGCTTGATGGCTCCAGCTATTTTAGCATAAAAGCCATGCCTCCAAAGAAGAGGGCTAAGAGGGCTAAGAGGGCACAGAATGATCCATGGGGTGATCAACCTGCTACTGGCCCGTGGGATCAACCAGGGGAAGATGATCCATGGAGGTTTGTTTGCTGTGACAAAGCTGAAGTTTCTGGAGTTTCTGTGGTATCTGGGGTGCCTGATGATGGTGTGGACCCATGGCACACAAAAAACCAACAAAAAACAAAGGACCATCAACTTGGAAGCTGCAATGCAAATGACAGTATCCATGTCATGTGGCAAAGCCACAACTAGTGACTATGATGCCAATGCAGCCAACCCTTCCCGGATTCGCACGGTTGTTGGTGGCCCATGCAAGCGGAAATCTTGCAAAAAGCCAGGTTGCTAGAAAGGGGGCCTCAACTACACTGACTGCAGCAAATTCTTGGATGCCTGGGCCAGTTTGACATTCATGAAGGAGCCACCTTCTCCGGTGTTGCTACCAGGAGAACTGCCCAAAGCAAGATGAAGCTGGTGGAGGTATTCAGTGGAACATTTGTGGCCAGAGTGTGTGCTTTCGACGCTTCTGTGAAGTGCCGGGGTCCAGCCAGAGGACCATCTGAAGAATGGCTGACAGCCAGACCTGAGAACAGCAGTTGGTGGAAAACTGCAGCCTCGATTGGCCCAATGCGAACCACTTCTTCCGAAATCTCCACGCTTCTCACCACCTGAGCCAAGCCCAGATGTACCCCAAAGCTCGTGTATCTGGTGTATCTGGGGTATCTGGACTCTCTGCTGGCATTGTGAAGAACAGAAATACGCAAGAAATAGATGCATGGGAACATTGGAGCTATGACTGGCTCCAAACACCCGCAGGTGATGTCATGTCAAGTGAGATGGTGATAGGCCCACTGGGCCTGCCTATCCGCTACATCCAGCATCAAAGGCTGAGTGATCTATACTGGCAATTTCTTGCTGAGTGGGAAGTGCATGTGGAACGGAACCCAAGTGAGGGCACATGCCCATGTTTCAACACTTTCTCCAAAAGATATTTATCCCATTGGAAGCATGTCCTGGTGATGCGAAAAGTCTCACAGCATGGGCAGTGCAAGCTTTGCTTTGACTTGCGCCAGATTTTGCAGAACACCAGAGTCGATTGGGCAACCAAAGTAACTTGGTCATTTATCAGTCAGCAAACTGCCTTTGGAAAGCAAGTGTTCCAATGCACAGTTTCTTGCTCCCAACTACAGAATCAACAACTGAGATAAAAGAAGCCCGTGAGCTACGGGAACACCAGCGACAGCAATACCAAGACAGAAGCCTATACTGGGGCTTGCGATTTTCCAGTACTCATGACGCTTCAGTTTTGACTATCATCATTGATGGCATGGGGAAGTGGGGGGCACTGCCTGGCCACACCAATTGGCCATGATCGACCCTCCAAAGATATGGATGGTGTGGTCAGGCCAAAATTGGTGTTGACAGCAGCTTTGGCGCATGGCTGGGGCACTTTCTTGTTTGGCACTTCAGAGTTGGAAAATCACGGGGCAGATGCTTGGTTGAGCTGAGTAGAACTGGCTTGCTTAGGACAGTGACAGCAATGTGTGACTACTGTTGCCAATGCCCAATTTCATTTCCCTAGCAAACTGAGGATCACTTTTGCGAAGTCTTGTCCCGAGTCTTGGACACTGTTTGGAAGCTAGCTGCAAGGGATTCTCGCCCAGTGCCACCTCACCTTGTGGTTGTGTGTGACAACACGCCAGCTCAAGCAAAGAACCAGTTTGCCATCAAGTACCTGTTGTACACCGTAGCCAAGCAATACTTTGTCTCTACCACTTTCTTCAATCTCACGGTTGGGCACACCCATGAGGACTCACTGCATGTTTGAGCAAGCAATGATCAGTCAGTGCTGTTGCATATGCCACATGCCTTTGCAGCAAATTGTCCCTAGAAGCTCTGCCAGGATATCGACCAATTTTTCTCTGTTGTGAGGGACTGCCTTTTGTTGTGTGTGGTGAAAATGGGTTGATGCCCTTGATTCATGGCTTGCATTGAAAAACATGTGCTCCGGGTCAGGCCATACTCATTGGAGTAAAGAAATTGCAAACTCCAGCCGAGATGCTTGAGAAGATCCATGAGAAGTTGGCAATCAGGGCCCATGCGCTGAAAGAAGTCTTGGTTTCCAACATGATCAATGGTGTGCATGATTGGACTGCATGGCTGCAAGCTGAGGGTGTGTCTAGAGTTTTTCCAAATGCTGAAATTGGATAAGAGCTGTGCAAAGAACTGGCACTAAGGATACGTGGAATTGCGACAGAGTCCGTGATAACATTCCAACACCACATTGCTTCATCATGCTGAAGGGGAAGCACCTCCCACACAAGTACGCAGTTCTACTTGATTCTGTGGAGGCAGAGGCGAGCTACTGCTGTGTCAAGGCCTTTGTCCGGGATACTGCTTTGCAGCAGCCACCAGTTTGTTTGAGCCCAGCAGGTCGGCACACAAGTGTGCTCACAAGCCAGCCAAGGGAACTCATTGCTAAGAAGGAAATGTCTGAGGATGAGATCAAGAGCTACTTGAAGTTGGCCAACCTGTGCAAGACCAAGTATGAGATGCCAGATGCTCATGATGCATTTCGGAAATTTGATCGAGAAAGGCACTATGAAGCTGCAAGGTATGCTTGGTTGGCAAGGCCACAAGACGCAACCTATGGAGTTGTACATACTTTGCAGCACACAGCAGCTAACATTCGCTTTCCATATTTGCCAGACAGAACCTGGCACGCGGATATTGGGAAAAAAGTTGTTGCAGCAGACCTGGCAGTTCAATGCAAATGTTGTTTGTTTTCAGCTCAGCTTTGCTTGTTGCTTTGCTCCAGCATGCATGTCACTACTGATGGTTACTTAGAGGAGCCCCTATAATTTGCAAGGAGCTCCTGTCATGGTGGTCATTTAGTTCCAGTTGAATGAAGTTGAGAGCAAAGAATTCGCAACCAAAAGGAAACCTTGTGCTTTGCAAAATTCACACATTGAGGTGCATTGAGCCTTGTCTTGACCAAACTGTTATTCATGTTTGCCTGCAAATTTGCAAACTCAGCATTGTCGCAGTAGCAGCGCTCACCATCTCCCACAGTGGAGTGTCTGGTGTTTCTGTAGTGTCTGCAGTTCAGCATTCAATGGCAGCTTTGCAGGAGCCTGGGTTTTTGGTAGGTTCTTTACTTACAGCCTTTGCAGTGCATATTTGAACAGTCAAATTCAACCCAACCCCTTTTATCACTCCTCAAACGTAGTCCACCCACGCAGGAGAAATTGGAAAAGACCTATGCTGGGGTGTTTGCAGCCATGAAGAAGGAAATTGGCAGCTGCCCTTCAGTGCATGTGTGGATGAAGCAGGAGTATGGCACACCGCAGAAGCGACAAGACCTTGCATTGAGTCTTTGCAATTTGGGAACGAAGTGTCGAGGATGCCTTGGACTTGGATTCTCAGCTCAAAGGGCCAGTCAACTCTTTTGCAGTGAGCCTCAGTTGCAATCACTTTTATCAATTTTTTATCAACTTGTTATCAACACTTTTTTATCAACTGTTTATCAACTTTTTTTTTTATCAGCTTTTTATCAATTTGTTTATCAACTTTTTATCAACTTGTTATCAACTTGTTTTCAACTTTTATCAACTTTTCATCAACTTTTTTCTCAACTTTTGTCAACAATGTATCAAATTTTACCTACTAGATCTGAGGAGAGACAATATCCACAAGATCATGTGCAGCAAGAAAGGCAACCAGACTGACAAGTACAATTGGAGGTCCTGTTCATCTTTGTGACAGAGCTGGCACCAGCACGACACTGGTGCTGTCATCAAGCCCTTTTCAGTGTCACTATGCATTGGCAGTAGCACCATCATGGCCTGCTACCTCACCACCATCTTTGCTATGAAGGTGGATTTGCCGAACAGCAGTCAGAGTGATACCGAGCTGCTGCGAAGTTTGGCCATGCGCCTGTTGTCCTGCTTGGTCATCCAGTGCATGTCAGACCCCAAGGCTGACCCTGACCAGCAAATGCTTGAGGCCATCGGTGAGAAGCGTATGGCTTTGCAGGGAACACCAGTGTCACCTTACCAGCACTGGTATGTCTACCAAAGAATCCTCAGCAAGAAGAATGTTGGACGAGGGTCGGGAGCTTGCTCAATAATACATTTCATATTTCGAAATGAGGAGCTTGTTTGACAACGCATGCACAGATTGCTTGTTTGCAAATTTGCAACACTTGCTGAGGAGGTGAGGAGTATCATTGCAGCGGCTTACCAGACAGAAGCTCCACAGCACACAGCATTTCCAATCTCCTTGCTGAACAAAGAGTTTCTGCAGCCTGCATTCCCAAACCCGGTGAATCTTGGCAGCATTTTTCTGATTTGTACTTCTTTCTGGTGTATCTGAGTGTTTGGAGTCTTGGGAGTATTTGGTTTGAAGGAAAAAAGTGTGCATGTGCTGCATGGAACAGAAGTGCATGCCAGTTGGCCACCCAGCCATGCATGTCCCGCTGCAGTCACGCAATATTCTTGCGCATCAGTTGCTAGCAAATCATGCGTGACATGGCACGACTTAATAGCTGTTATGACCTCAGCATTGTGGCTTCTAGATGAGCGCTGTGGTGAGCATCAGTGGGCCACCATTGGATTTGCAGCAGCTGAGTGAGAAGGAGAAGAAAGCGGTTGCCGAGATGGACAAGAAGATGGGCATTGATGAGCCAGAAAGAGCAGCGGAAGAAAAGCAGTTGCCAGAGGAAGAGGATGAGCCCAGTGATAGCCAGCCTCATGATGATGATGATGATGATGATGATGATGATGATGATGATGAGCCAAATGCTGGAAGTTCCAAGCCTGCAAAGTCACAGGCAAAGAGCAAAGCCAAGGCAAAGGCCAAGGCAAAAGCAAAGCCAGTAGCCAAGAAGGCCCCAACAATGAAGAAGCCTGCCAAAGCGTTGCAGAAGAAACCTTCACAGAAGTAGGCAAAAGAATGTTGAACACCCCTGCCAGTGCCTGAAGTCATTGGGGTTGTGTTGTTTCTGGAGTTTCTGGTGTTGTTGGCAATGTTTGTGATTAGTGATTTCTATGGCCCTGGCACTGGGCATGGAGTTGACAGCATCAAAGGACACCTTAAAAACTGCTATGAAAAAAGTTGCAGGTACTTTTGCCATAGCAGCAAGCAGCACTGCATGCAGCCTTTGAATGCATGGCAAACATGCTTGACATACATGCACAGGGTTGCCAACATGGCAAATTTAAGCACTAGTTTTTTCTTTCATTCATGCAGGTTGCTGTTCTCAACTTTTGCAGCTGTTCACTCAAGTGTTTTGTGACCTCTAGCAGCCAGCATCTGAGTTGGGTCAAGCTTGCCATCATTCTTGTGTTCTAGCTGTGTGTGCAGTTAGCTCATCATTGTGTTATCATTGTTGTTGTAAACTTTTTTCAACTTTTGATCAACTTTTTATCAGTTTTTTATCAACAGTTCATCAACAGTTTATCAACTTTTATTAACTTTTCATCAACTTTTTATGAACTTCTTATCTGTTTATCAGCTTTTCATCAACTTTTCATCAACTGGTTATCAATTTTTTTCAACTTGGAAGAAATGATCACTTTTGACATTTGTGAAACATTGTTTGCATTGCTGCCAGGTCATACTATGTTCTTGGTTTTACCAGCTGTGGCAGGGCGAGCGTCTCAGTGTACTCTTTCCTGGTGTCCTTGTGTCTCCTCCCACACACTTCTGGACGAGATGCTCCTGGTGAACTAGTATTACAGCAATAGTGTAGTAGGAGGCTCCTGGGCTAGCTATCGTTGGTTGTAGGAGCCTCCTGTAGACTATAAACTTCATAAGGGGCACCCTTAGGCTTTATGTTTTTTTGAAGTATTGATGTTGTTGAAGATGATGATGGTGATGATGGTAAAATATGACAGCACCAATTCTTTTGCGAGATGTTCAAAAAAGGTCAACCACCTCAAGACCACAAAACCTCCCCAGAAAACACCTGAGCCCAAAGTAAACCACAGACCAGGGAGGATTCGAACCTCCAACCATCGCCTGCAACTGCCTAAACCGCACCCATCGGTTGCAAAGACAACGCCACACCCATTGGGCAACTGGTCCTGTGGCAGAAAAGGGGCCTTCCATCCCAGCGCCCACAAAAAGTCACCAGCCCCCACAACACCCCAGCGCGCTGAAGGAAAAAGAAAGAAAGACCTAGGCGCTTCAGGTTTTTGCCCCACGTAGGTGCAGAAAAACTCGCTAGAGCACCAGCACACAGCAGTTGCAAGAAACAGAGCTGCGCTTGCTACTTCTTTGCTGGTTGACGCCCTTGCAGACAAACAAGTGGCTGCATGCAGTCATAGTAGTCACAATGCCCAAAGCTGCAAAGCCAATGGGGTGTCTTCCAGACCAAAACTCTCGTAGGAGCAACATTCTTTTGGCGATCTTGCCAAGCAACCCTTCCTGCACGAGGTTCTCGCAGCGCATTCGTCCCAGTTTGACCAGATCAGCAAACCCTTTAGTTTTGCTTGAAGGACACCAAGTGACCACCACCACCACCATTGCAAAATTGATGGACAAGAAATTGCAAAGACAACAACCACACCTGCACAGTTCCATGAAGTGTTAGGGCTGCTGTTGCCACATATATTGGACAAATGTCCTAATTGGTAAGGTGAACTTAATATCTCAGGCTTGATGCCAAGACATCAAGATAGAGGATCAGAGCCTTCAAAATAGAGGATCAGAGCAATCTCCCTAGAATCTTACCAACTTTTTTCATCAACTGTTTATCAATCAACTTGTTTATCATTTTGTTTATCAATGTTTCAACCACTTTTGTATCCACTTTACTATCAACTTTATATCAACTGTTTACCAACTTTTTATCACCTTTTTTTTAAATCAACTTTTAATCAACTTTTTGTATCAACTTTTTATCAACCTTTTTCCCGAAAGCTCCGCGAAAGGGTCCTTGTAAAGAACTCGTGCAGTATTGACCACTAACATGATAAGACAATAGCTGACCACACACCCCTGACCACAGCACATGATAAGACAATAGCTGACCACCAACCCCTGACCACAGCAAATGATAAGACAATAGCAGACCACCAACCCCTGACCACAGCAACATGATAGCTGAGAAGATCTGCTGAGAATGGCTGTGC